>CAUYQG010061667.1:0-33037 GCA_963574415.1 Tarsius wallacei | reverse complement strand
AGTGGATTACCTGAGCCCGTGGCTTCAAGACCCACCTGAGCAACTTGGCGAGACCTCATCTCTACAATAAATCAAAAATTAGCCAGGTGTGGTAGCGCACACCTGTAGTTCCAGCTACTTGGAAGGCTGAGGCAGAAGGATCGCCAGGGCCCAGCAGGTTGAGGCTGCAGTGGCCGGGAGCGGCTACTCCACTCCAGTCTGAGTGACAGAGTGAGACTCCAATTCAAAATAATAATAATAATAATAATAATAATAATAATAATAATAATAATAACTCTTTGAGGGAGGATGTGATTGGCACATCCTGCACAAAAAATCAACAAGAGAAGTCAGAATTCCTTGAAAACAGGCACAGAGAAATAAATATTTGAGTGAGAAATTTCAGTCAAGTCCAATTGATAAATACGAGGAAACCTCAAAGTAGCTTTCTAATAGTCAGATGTAAAAGGAACAAAATTGTCCTAGAAAACGATTCAGTGAGTTACTGAAGTAATGGTAGCTATTTGTTGGTTGGTTGGTCTACTAATAGGTAAGCCTACTTACATGGGTAAACAGACTATGATTTGAATTGAGAGGCTCAAGTAATATACACTCCAAATACATGACTTTTCTGAGATATTCAACACTTGAATATAATCTATTGAAGAATAATAAAACCTTTTTTAGGTTATGCAAGCACAAAATAAAAAGGTGCACATGGAAATTCACCTGACATTAAATCTAAATGGAAAGACTTGTTTTAGTTATCTTTTATGATAATATTAATTTGAGACAATACTTGCTTAGGATATAATCTTTGAATGTTGTTTAAATATGACACACATGTGAAAGCACAAATGATTTTTGTTTGTAATAATAATTCATAATTTCTTAGGTTCTTTATTGTAATATTAGTGATCTTTAGATGCAGATTACACGATCAATATTTATTTATACACGCATACTAGCATGACACCTGGTCACACTGTTATTTACCTAGGAAACTTATCTGGGGCTATATCAGTATATTATGGCTGGCATCCATTCTGATTGGTTGGTGCCTGCTTTCTATTGTTCGGTATTTGACATTACCTTTTCAACAAACAATATTAGAGAGAGGTAGGATTTTCATATGTGTTCAGTAAGGATGTTAATATAAAAGTCAATGAAAGTTTGAAAAACTGTTACATATCAAAACTCAAGATAAGTCTATGAATATTTGGTTTGTGAAAGTATGTTGTATCCACAGGCTATATTTTGATTTTGGTGTTTACTCTTGTCCTTCTCACTTAAAAGAAAGTATAACTTGACAGGTCTATCCAAGTAAATTGATCCTTGCAGGTTTTCCTTTTTCAATCATTTATCTTGTCTCTTTCTCTCTGCTATGGCAATGGAATGGCTACTTTAGGATAATATATCTTCATTAATAATAAAAAATATATTTTGCAGGTTATGCTAAAAAACTCAGTGTATTTTAATCACAGAATCTTCGTTACCTCAATTAGCAAAAAATTTGTATTTTGCAGTAGTCTACATAAGAAATAGCTGCTTGTTTCATTTGTTTTTTTTTTTTGACACTCTACTGAAATATATCATACTAAAAGAGGCAAGTCTTAAGTATACACCTCCATGAATTTTTGCAAAGTAAACATGCCCATAAAACAACCACTAATATGAAGATATAAAGCACTAGTAGCACTCCAGAAGCCCTTCTGTGTCTTGTCCATGGTTCCTGACTCATAATTCTCATAGCCCTTGTAAGTGACTAAAACAATAAACATATATATATATATTTAAGTATTTGGCTTTGTCCTTGGTTCCTGAAGCAGCTTCAGGACAATGAAAGTGAAAGACAGTCTGTGGTTACAATGTTAGGGTACTTTAGGCCTCAGAAGCAGGTCTCAGAAAGAATGCCTCCCTCTGAACTTCTCCTGCCCTCTGTTCACCTGCTCCTTTTCTTTCTAAAGCAGCCTCTAATCTTTCCCTGCCTTTCTGTCTTGCAGTTGACTATAAAGAAATTATCTGACTTACCTTGTCTGATTGTAGATCATAAAACCCTTGTTTCAGAAAGGAATACGGCACAGAGAAACCAAGAATATCTAAACCTACAGGCCTTATTAGGTTTCATTACTCAATCCGTTAGTATTAGATCTTGCTTTCTTCATCCAATCACATTTCTGCACAGTTGACCTTGCCTCAATCATATCTATCCAATGAAGTCTCAATAAAAGACCCAAAAAAATAAGATACAGGGAACATCTAGACAGAAGAACTCCTGGAAGCTTGCAGAAAGGTGAACAAGAACTCATATATGTGCCAGGAGGGTGGAGCATCCCAACTCAACAGGAATGGAAGCTCCTGTGCTCAGGACCTTTCTGGAGTCATCTTACATGTTTCTTTACCTGGCTGTTTACTTGCATTTTTTAATCCTTTATAATCAACTGGTAAACAGAAGTAAGTGTTTCCTTGAGTTCTGTGAGCCATTATAGTAAATCAATTGAGCCTAAAGAGGGGGTCGTAGGAAGCCCAACTTAAGGCAGGCCAGTCAGAAGTTCTGGAGACCTGGGCTTACAACAGGCATCAGAAGTGGGGCAGTCTTGTGGGAATGAACCCTCAACCTAGGGATCTGATGCCCTCTCCAGAACTGGATCGGATTAAGAGCTATCCAGTAGGTGTCCACCTCAAATGTAATAGCTTGCTTGTTGGTAGAGAGAAATTCCCATATATTTGGTCACTGAAGTCTTCTGTGTTGATTGTTGTGGTGTGAGAGCAGAGGAAAAACTGTTTGGGTTTTTTTCTTTCTTTCTTTCTTTCTTTCTTACACACTATCCCAGTGATATGAAAATCTAGATTGTCACTTTGTGCTAACACTTCTTGCATTTTGCAACCTATGCCTTTTACAGAGAAGCAAATGCCCAGTGGTGAAAATATCTTGGGAGTAGATATTAACTTTCATATCTATATTTTCATATTGCACTTCAAGATAACTGCTATTCTGATCATTGGAGTTTATATAACTCTCTCTATTTTTTTTAACAATAAAATTACAGTTAGGTCGTTGCCACTATTTTCAATTAACTTGAATGTCATAAAATTTCCATATTAAAATAGTATCTCTGCTTATTCCATGTAAATGCAATGTTTCACTGTTAGTCACTTTATACTCTGTGAAAGGTAGGCTGCTGTCATAAGAAATATGACACCAGAAAGATGGAAATCATCATATTTTAAATTAACTCTTCAAGCAGATTTTGAAAGTCTCCACTAAAAGGGAGCTCCATTTTTAAACATTTTATTTTCAAATAATTTGAGGTTTTCAGAGGTCTCCTATATATCTTTCACACAGATTCTCCATATGCTAATATTTTACTAAGATGGCTTTCTCATTTCTTATAGATAGTATTTTTTAACCATTTGAGAGTAAGTTGCATTTATATATTTTGCTAATTTACTTCAAAATACTTCAATGTGTATTCCTTAAAAACAAGGGTAATTTCTTACATAGCCACGATCCATTTATATAAATAAGAAAATTATTTTTAAAACTGATGCATTTATGATCTATTTATCTTATTAGCCTTTTTCCAATAGTTCCAATGGTGTCTGTGTTTTTTTTCTAGCATCTAATTCAGGATCATATATTGTATTCACTTGTCACATTGCTTTAGGCACCTATTATTTGTAATATTTTCTCAGTCTTTCTTTGTCTTTTATTATCTTGATATTTTGAGGAGCACAAATCATTTATTTTTAGTACTGTCCCTTAAATGAAAAAAGACTGATGATTATTTCTGATGAGAAATATATAATGCAGTAACAATACTGCAGAAATCAATGTTATTTTTGCAGTGTGTGATACCTGGAATAATGTTCTGTTCCTTATTCCCTTACTAGGTAATATTAATTTATCCTATTTGGTTAAGATTTTGTCAAGTGACTTCACTCGAAAGTTACTATTTCGTCATTTCTAATTAATAAACACCTTAAAGGAAGTCACTTTGATACTATGCAAATATTACACCACTCTTCAAAATCATACTCAATAGTTTTAGTATTTATTGATTAATCTAGCCTAGATTAATTATCATTTTGGTGATTTTCAAATGGTGGTTTCTCATAATCTACAATTTATTTTAAATTTCTTAGCATTTTACTCCAAGAATGATTAATTCATTGATTTATAAAGTTATACATTTGCTTGTTCATTCCAATATGGACTGGTGGATTATTATTCTTATATTTTATGGATCATAACCTATAAATATATTCATTTTTATACTCTGGTCTATGTTAGCCTATCTTGACATAGTTAGATTTGGTTTGCTAAAAATTTACTTAGTGTTTGTGAACCTTCAATTGAGAAGTGATAATCATTGTGTAATTTACTGTTTTTTTGGTACTATTTTTATCAGGTTTAGATGATAAGGTTGTGGAGGAATATGAGGCCCAATGAGACCAGCTTCAATTGGGTAAATTGGGTAAATTATACTGAGGAAGGAAATCTCAGGATGCAATTTTACCAACGTTACAAAGAAATTACTGGTAACAGCAAAAGCTGTAAAAGCTGGTTAGCCAACTGTAAAACATTTGCTGTTAGTTCCCAGGAAACAAAAAGTAGTTCACAAAGCGCTGTTAGTTTGCGGCAAACAAGAAACAGTCAACTATTGCTGTTAATAAACTCTATCTTAATGAGTCAAAATCCCGCAATGAGTCAGCTGCTTTACCTCTTGCACAAGCACGTAGTCAATTTGCAAACTTCCCCATATCCTCCAGGTAATTTCCTCAGCCCTCACTGAGTCCCAATATACTCTTATAAATATTTCTATCTAGCCTCTGCTTCTTGACAGACAGCAGACACTCTCTGCTAAAATTCTTACCAACTTGTGACTCTGACCATACTGAGCCTGTTGCCACACACAGAAATTGTTACATGAAATAATTTTGGGTACGAGGCATAGTGATTTAAGCTTGTAATCCTAGCACTTTGAGATTGAGGCAAGAGGACTGCTTTAGCCCAAGAGTTTGAGACCAGCCTGGGAAACATAGCAAAACCTCATCTATACAAAATAATAATAATAATAATAGTAATAATAATAATAATAATTTCTGAAGTTTTTTTCTCAATCTTTTATGTTCTCGTATTTGTCAGGGATCTCTTGAAAAAAACCAATGTGGGGTGGTTTGTATGTTTTTATTATACAGAATTGACTCAAACAATAATTATAGAGGCTGAAAAGTCCCATGATCTTCAGGGTGAGTTGGCAGCCTAGAGATCCAGAATAGTCAATGGTATAGATCAAGTCCAGAGGCCAGCAGGCTCAAGACTCCCCCAAAAGCCACATATTTCAGCAGAAAAAAAGTGTCAATGCCCTAGTGTGAAGGAAGTCAGGCAGCAAAAATTATCTTATTTCAGAGAGAAACTGTCTTTTTTGTCATATTCTGGCCTCAACTAATTGGATGAGGCCAATTCACAATAAGGAGAGATATCGGCTGTACTCAGTCTACTGATTTAAATGTTAATCTCACTTTTACACTTTTACAGACACATCTAGGTTAATATTTAACTAATTATTAGTGCACCCTATGGTTCAGCCATGTTGATTCATAAAATTAGACATAATTATTTAGGAAAAATTTTAAGAGGCTTTAAATCTTTCTTTTCTTTCCTTTTTCAGAGTCTCATGCACGCCTCACTCTGTCACCCAGGCAGGAGTGCACCTGCACAATTATGGCAGACTGCAGGCTTGACCTTCTGGGTTCAGGCAATCTTTCTGCCTCAGCCATGAGTAGCTGGGACTATGGGTGAGTTCCACCTTGCCTGGCTACTGTTTAAAACAATCTTCATCTAGTCTGGTGTGGTAGCACGGGCCTATAGTTCCAGCTACTTGGAAGGCTGAGGGGGAAAGATCCCTGGAGCTGAGCAGGTTGACGCTGAGGTGGCAGTGAGTGTAGCACTGCACTCCAGCCGTGGCAAAGAAGTGAAACTCCAACTAAAAAAAAAAAAAAAAAAAGAAAAAGAAAAAACCTTTATCACTATGTTGCCCAGGCTTGTCTCAAACTTCTGGCCTCAAGCAGTTCTCCCACTGAGGCCTCTCAAAGTGCTGGGATTATAGGCATGAGACACCACACCCAGTCTAAATCTTATTTTTAAATCATCTGTATTTGTTTTTGTTAGTATGTCTGTATGAGGTAGCTTCTCAAAAATTTTATCCATTTCTACTACAGATATTGGTCTAAGCTTTGTATTTCTAGTAAGTAAACTCAATAACCCTAGCATATTATTCATTTTATTACATTTTTATAGCTAAAAAATGTTTTTTTATGTTATTTAAAAATCTTATTCCAACAGTTATTTTATCTTCCTATGCTTTGCTTTGTTAATTGTACTTTTCTGTTTTTTGCTCCATTAAATTAGCAAGGTGCATATCAAGTTTATTTAATCACTTTTTAAAAATGTGGAATAAGATTTATTAATTGGATGTTATGATTTTTCTATTCACAGTAACAATGAATTCTTGTCTTTGTTTTATATTTTTTCTACTTTCTTGAATTTTCATTGCTCTTTTCTTAGTTAATTGAGCTAAGAATTTTCCTGAAACATTCGTACTTTTTTGCTTGTATAAAAACACATGAACTTATATCTAATAACTTTTCTAAATATTTCAATTATGTACTGAAATATTTGATTTTACTTATCATTATTTTAAGAAGTTGGTTATTCAGTTGTCTTTCCTCCTATCTGAGTTTTCTGGCATATTTTAAACATTTTCTTCTTTTATTTTTAATCTTTCAGTTGTCATCCTGCTTTTCTATAATAGTTTTGTGACATTTTTATTTCATTTATATATGTATTATGTAAGTAATTATTTATTTATTTATAGAGACAAGATCTCATTATGTTGCCTAAACTGATCTGGAAACTCTTGGGCTCAAGCAATTCTTTCTTCCCAAAGTGCTGGGATTACAAGTGTGAGCCACCATGTCTGACCAAAGTTTTTATTTTAACCAATTTTATATTGAGCACTTTGTAGTCTATTCTTTATTTTAAAACTGATTTTGTTTTATCTTTTATTTTCTTTCATAAATTTAATTAATTCTAGTTTTGTTTATATTGATTTTTTGGGGTCAATTTCTGTTTCTATATTTTTAATCTAATTTTTAAATGTTCTATTATATCTACAAATTGTTATATAAATATAATTTGGAAGTGGAGCTCACTCTTCTGTCAGTTTAGCCGATAAAGTTTCTTTAATAGTTGAGTGGTCTCACCAGGCTGCCAAGGCTAGTCGTGAACTCCCAAACTCAGACAATCCTCTTGTCTCAGCCTCCCAAAGTGCTGGTTTACAGGTATGAATCACCACACCTGGTCTACTTTAATTCTTTAAATTTTCAGTCAGATATCTATTTAATAATAAATGAATGTTTTAGAGAAGATAAAAAATATCAATATACACATCCATTTAATTTTTAAAATATTTTATTTCATGTATGTTGTGTTTCAAACATTATATTGGGCACTTGGTCTGTAATTTTTATTTTCACTTTTTTTTTTTTTTTTTTGAGTTGGAGTCTCACTCCATCGCCCAGACTGGAGTGCAGTGGCCGCTCCCGGCCATAGCATCCTCGACCTGCTGGGCTCCGGCGATCCTTCCGCCTCAGCCTTCCAAGTAGCTGGAACTACAGGCTTGCGCTACCACTCCCGGCTGATTTTTTGATTTATTGTAGAGATGAGGTCTCACCAAGTTGCCCAGGCGGGCTCAGGCAATCCACTCACCTCAGCCTCGCAAAGGCGCGGGATTACAGGCTGAGCCACCGAGCCCGGCTAATTTTCACAATTTTAATGTTATAATGAAACTTATCAAAATATATTATGTAATATGGACAATTGTTAAGTTGCTTTTTTTTTTTTTAATGTACTGACAAATGAGGTAGATATGAATACAGAATGTAGTAATCTGTTTTGAATTCCCTCGAGAGAAATATATTTACTGCCATTATATATTTTCATTGGTTAGTTTCCTATTCTTAGCATTTTATTTTAGGAAAATGTTTTGTTTGTTTGTCCTATACAGAGGGATCTTTAAATAAAAAGCAAAATAGCATCTTTATGATAGATCTTCTTTTATTTACTTTCTCTGATGAGCATAAAATTTCTTTTAGAGATCTCTATATGTGACTATTTTGGGCACTAGAGCTATAAATAATATGACTTTAATCACAAAAATTTATAGATTATATAAAATAATAAAGTATAATTTTGTTTGTCATAGCTAAATTTTAGTATAAAATGTTACTTTTATTAATTTATTATGGAAATAATGTATAAAACCTAATGATTTATATTTCTAGAAACAATTTGACATTTTTGATGGAATTTAACAGCATATTTTTCCTTTTTATTTGAAAATTTCAGCAAATATTCATAAAAGTTTTAATTTCTAAAGATTATTATGATTGAAATTCTGTTTGGCTTCTTTGGTAGGTTTTTTTGGATAATAGCTAAAGACTGAAGAAAGAATGCTTATCAGATTAACAAAGGAGTTCAGTGTTCAAGGGAGAAATTTGCATTTTGTGAAGAGTCACTTTTTTATATACCCTCTGCCATGTTACAGGAGTGAAATACCTGTGGGGAATTAAATATTCATGGATTATAGTTTGTCGCATATTTGTTATCTGCTTTTGCAGAGGGATAGTAAAGCTTACTTGCCCCTTTTTAAGTAATTATTATCTCTTGCTATTCATTTTAACAGGATTTTCAAGTTCAACTGTATAATCAGCTGCCATACATTTTCTTATTCCAATATATTTTTTTCTTAACATCACGAGAAGATTATACTAGGATATTAAGATTTTTGATATCTTTCTATAGAGACTATTTGGGATTTTTTAAAGCAAAAAGAATCTTTCTAAATGGTTGTAATGCAGCTCTGACTGGGCAGGAAGAAATAGTCTGTTGGCATTTTTTTTGACCTCTATGATCAGAACAGCCGCCTAAAGGGTACTGTCTTTTTTTTTTTTCATGCATTTTTATAATTGCATATGACTTTGATACAAAGTATAACTAAGCTCAAAGGCAATGCTTCATTTGAGAAAAATTATAGACTTGTACTCCTGAATACATAGAGACTGAGTTCATAAATGCACTTCAGCAATTTCTTTTTAAGTGGGGCATTTTTGATATGGTCCCTAAGGGTATTGGAATCTTCTACCAGGTAAAAATGTATGTCAAGAGGCTCTGAAATAAGCCTACTCTTGCAGTTGTTAAAATTTGAATGAGAGTTGAAATGAGGTGAACATAGTGATAAAGAAATAGAAAAGTTGGAAAAGCACTGGCTTCCCTGGAGATTCCATATTGACTTTCCATGTGACTTAAAAAATCGGATGGGTCTGCAATTATAAGAAAGGACCCTTAGGGACAAAACTCCACTGTCCTAGCAGGGTTTGTGTTTTGATGGATTTAACTGGGACAACTTCTAAATACTATGTGAAACTAGGTTGAAACTAATGGGTATTAGCCATACTTATTTTAGTTTTAATACACTTTTGTGCTTTTTGGAAGGGTGGGGGAAACCCAAGCTTGTTAAAAAACAACTTCATAGCAAAGTTAGACTATGTTTTATATCACAAATGTATAGCTTTGGCAGTTGCATTTCTAAATTTTCTCATAATGTCATAATGTCAAGAAAATCAATAATGAATGAATATAAGCAAAGTTAAGCATATTTTTCTATATTTGGTATCAAGCATTTTAAACAGTGTTTGCTTTTATTAGAGAAGTTTATGTAGCTCATTTACTACAAAGCAGAAATATAATAAAATAGAACTCCATTCAAATCATATGTAAGAATTAAATAGCATCTGTAAATAATAGAATGATAGACAATATTAAAATGAAGTCTATTGTAATGCAAATAATTTATGGCAACATCAACTTTGTAACATGTTGTATCTGTCTAAATTATAAATATATTATGCAATTTTCTGATTCATTCCACTGTTGTCATTTTAGTTCATGGATATTTTGGTCAAAAATATTATCTGCACTACAGGTAAGATAAGATAGGGAGATATAAATATAGATGTGTATATGCATATGTATATGTATACACAAGCATACATACACATACATATTTCATTTTTTTCTGAAAAATGTTACTTGTGACTTGTTTTTCACATTTCATATCTTCTTTATTCTTGTGATATTCTTACATATTAAAACCGGTTTCCATTTTTGTTATTCATCTTTGAAATCTGAGTTTTTCATAGATGTAATTGGGTGTAAGTACAATTAAATATCACTTTTCTCCATATGAGAGCAATATTCACTGGAGATTTATTTTCAATTAAAAGTCACACTTTGAATCAATATTTACTGAAAGGATGAACTGAGGCAAGGTGGGCCAGTGCTGCAGGAATAATGTAAGATTGCAACCAAATAAGAAGTAAAAGTAAAGTTTATTATTCACCTTTCACAGATGAAAAGGGGGCTGATACTCAGAGGCAAGTGTGGCCTCGAGGCTGGGAGCTGAGTGTATTTAAGGTTCCTGAAGGGGAGTTTGGGCTAGAAAGAATGTCCACAGTATTGTTTTTTGATGTAGATAACAGAAGTCACAGTCTTGTGTCTTGACATCACCAGGTATTGGTATCTCATGACTCCAAGTGGTGCGTGGGAAACTAGCGGAAGTAAACTGATGATGCATCAAGGTCAGAAGCACAAATGCCTTGAACAATTTGGGCTGCATCCCTTTTAATTGGTTATGGTTTTTGCTTATTGTGGGAGTTCTAGCTCTCAAGGTTTGATTAAACATTATACATAAAATTAATACAAAGACATGAAAGAAAGCAGTTGTCATTTAGAGACTAAGGGAACAGATATATTTCTGGGTGTTAGAAAGTTTCAAAGCCCATTTTTTATCTAGGTCTGGCAGAGGCATTTCCAGTGATGTGCATTCCTTTGTGTGCTTCTCCTGCTTGTCAGGGTGCTCAATGAAGATGGTTGTGTTCCCTTAAGTACCAGCAACAGTCACTAGATCCAAGGGTAGTGAAGTGAGGGACAAGGAAAAAAAAAGTCTACTTTTAAATTTAAATGGCTTCTACATATCAGAGATTCCATCCTTTCAGTTACAGAGGCAAGTAGCTTTCTGAAATTATGGCTTGCCTTTATAAGCCTTGATATAGATCTGCCCCCTTGGTGCTCTAAGACAAAGAGACCAAGGGTGCTTCTGTAATTAATGTGTATTCTTGTTCTTACTGGTTCAAATAAAGCAATTCGGTGCTTGCATCTCTGGCTGTACTGCTGATCATTGAGAAATCCGTGTCTGAATATCTGTGAGGACAAACTGCTATCTTCTACACTTTGTCTCCAATATAGTTCTTTTATTTCTATTATTTTTAAATGTATATTCCTCTGAAATATAGTATTTGCAATTTTAAGTCCATTCTAATTTCCTCAAAATAAGATTCTTATTATTGTCCTCTTTTGTTGTTATTGTATGATGTTCAGGCAAATGGTGAAGCACCAACTTTGCACCATTAATTTTCAAATGACAAAATATAATTTCTATATTAAAAAGTATAGTGAAATTAAATTAATTTATGTATATTTTTATGAAGAAAATCTATCTCAGTGTCACAAAATTTTTTTTATTACAAATGTCAAAGTTATTGCCAATAATACACTAAAGTTTAAAATTAATAATAACAATTTAAAAAGACACAGAAATATTTGTAATAACCAAAATATATTGAATAAAAATTAGACAATAGAGAAAATACATTATTTTGATACTGAAGAAACAATTTTGTGGAAGGAATACATGCATACACTAAAGAAATTTATTTTAAAAAATGATTGTGAGGTCTAGAAAAGAGCTGTAAATTGAAAAATTTTGAAACAGAGACAAGTCTCTTTTTTGAGTGAAGAAGCTAGAATTATCATTCACCAAATTTTGCCATATTTATTGGTTTAGAATGATGAATTGGATTTCCACTGTTGAGAAATTATATGAGGCAATAAAACAAAAATTTGCATAATCTCTCTCTCTCTTTTTAAGAGATCACATGAAAAGTGCAACAGAATTTCTAATCACTAAATAAATTTGTTTTTAAGTTATATACTATGTTTTTAAAATGTCTACCTAGGGATTCTTGGGAAGATGACAGCAGAGCCAGCCAGACTAAAAGAGTCCCAGTGTGAGTGAGTGAGTGTATGAAAATTTTTGCAAATGTGTCAGTAAGTAATTGAGTGTGTGAGTGGATGATGAGTAGGGACTCAGGATCAGGTGGCCAGGGCTCTTCTGGTGAAGCAGCTGGTACTGCAGCTGGTCTTCTTGGACCCTAGCACTTCCCAGGTTGCCAAAGCTGAGCACCATTTTAAAAAAATCAAATCAACAAAACCCTTCCCAAGAAGAAGCTGCTGGGAGAAAGTGTTGGCTCCAGGCTCTGTTTCACCACTGTAGCACCTGGACAAACACCGGCACCAAGGGTTATAGAGGGAGCATAGAGAGGGATCCCAGAGGCAGAACCCCACTGGAGAAGATGAAAAAGGCACCCTACTACCATCTTAAAAACTGGGCAGGAAAGTGCTCTGGCTTGCTCACCACAGAGTGACAGACTCAATCAATCTCTGTGACTGGTAGATTTACTACTCAGGGGTTGATCATGACCCAGAGGGAATATCCTGAAAGCACAAACTGTAGAGGAAAAGAATGAGTGCTGAATCTCAGGTGTCCCATCCCCTGCCCAGATTCAGCTGTGGAACAAAGGGTATAGCCTGAAAAAGGAAGAGAAAGACCTCCAAAGAGATCAGTGGTGAGTCTGGGACTGACCCAACCCCCGTCTTTTTGGGAATTCCTCTGAATGTCAGACCCACATGGCTGGAGCCTGACTGAGAGGCATGTTCCCAGGCAGAACCTGGAAGTCAGCCATGATAGGAGGACTGTTTCAGGATAGCCTGGATGGGGTGCCCCTTGTGGTATCTGGGAAAGAGACAATCTCATAACTCTCCAATGGAGGAGATCTCCCTAACCCTACTAGAATACAGGGGAGAATTGAAGCTGAATCCACCCTCACTGCCCCCTCCTCTTTCCCAGGGCCAGACACTGTGGAGACTGTGAATGAGGCCGAAGCTCTGCAGGAGACAGCAGGGAGGCAGCTGAAAGGAACAACTACAAAACCTACCACAAGAGGGCAGGGTTTTGTTTTATTAGTTTTTAATTTTTTTCTTTATGCATGAATGTGCATGTGAGGGATCGATCTGCATTCTCTCATCCCCTTTTTTTCTTTTTTTCTTTCTTCTTTTTTCTTTATTTCTTCTTTAATTCTCTGTTTATGTGTGTTCATGGAGGATTGAACGTACATATTTCAGGGTTTTTTTTTTTGTTTGTTTTTGCTTTTTGTTCTTTTTTTTTTAGTCTAGAGTGTGCTAATACATGTGTGAGGGTTTGATTTGAATTCCTGGCTCCAGAGTGCATCAGAGATTAGGGAATGCATGGAAAGAGTGAATAAGACTCAAAAAGGCAAGATGCAACACTGAAATAACTTGTAACAGAGATTTTAGTCATAAAAAATTTTATCCAGGAAATAAATAACAAGATGACAAGCATGGGAAACAGAATAAATCAAGCAGAAGAAAGAATCTCAGAACTTGAAGAACAAAACATGGAATTAACCCAATCTATAAGAAACATAGATAGAAAACTCAGAAAGAAAGAACAAAGCATCCAAGAGGTGTGAAGTTATATCAAAAGACCAAACATACGCCTGATTGGTATCCCAGAAGAAGAAAGGGAAATGGAGAAAACCTTGGAGCAAGTATTTCAGGAGGTTATCCAAGAAAACTTTCCCCCATCTCATCACCAGAGATGTGATCATTCAAACACAAGAGATACAGAGACCCCCACAAGATATCAAATGAGAAAACCAACCCCAAAAGCAGATAGCAATTTGCCAACACAAAGTAGGCACTAAATAAAAAACTCTAAAGAAAGCAAGAGAGAAAGGTCAGCTTACCTACAAGGGAAAGCTAATCAAAATAGCAGCAGACCTATAGGCAGAAATACTACAAACTAGAAGGGACTGGATTCCAATATTCAAAGATAAATAATTTCAATCAAGAATTTCCTACCCAGTCAACCTCAACTTCATCAGTGATGGAGAATTAAAATCCTTCCCGGACATCCAATTCCTAAGAGATTATGTAGCTTCCAGACCAGCTCTACAGGAGATGCTTAATAAGGTATCAAGCACACAAGAAAGATAAAAAGAATGACCTCACACTTTCCAGAAGAATACAGAATCAATCATCATGATTGTAAACTTGAAAATACACTTATACTTCGACCCAAAAGCCAAAAGAAAACAACAAACAAAAAACTTTGTGAGAACCTCATGACGGGGATAAAAAATCACATTTCAATTATCAGCCTGAATGTGAATGGACTAAATGCACCACTGAAGAAACAGAATAGCAGACTGAATAAAAACCCATGATTCATTAATTTGCTGTATCCAAGAAACTCATCTCACTACAAGAAACACACAGACTCAAAGATAGAGGATGGAAAATGTGTATTCAAGTAAATGGATCATAAAGGATAGAAAAAGTCATAATCTTAATATTAGACTAAATATCCTTTAGGCTATCAAAAATTTTAAAAGATGCTAAAGGACACTATATAATGATAAAACATCCAATCCATCAACAAGAAATATCCATACTAAACATATATGCACCCAGCACAGGAGCACCATCATGTATAAAGCAACTACTAAGTAAATTAAAAAAGATATTGACAGTCAGGCTTGGTGGCTCAGCCTGTAATCCTACGCTTTGGGAGGCTGAGGTGAGTGGATTGCCTGAGCCAGCGGGTTCGAGACCTGCCTGGGCAACTTGGCGTAACCTCATCTCTACAATAAATCAAAAAATTAGCCGGGTGTGGTAGCGCACACCTGTAGTTCCAGCTACTTGGAGGGCTGAGGCGGAAGGATCGCTGGAACCCAGCAGGTCGAGGCTGCAGTGGCCAGGAGAGGCCACTGCACTCAGTCTGGGCAACAGAGTGAGAGTCCACCTCAAAAAAAAAGATATTGACTCTAACACTATTACAGCTGGGAACTTAAATATCCAACTAACCACCCTAGATAGATTATCGATAGAAAAAACCAACAGAGATTTAGAACCTCAACTTGACACTTGACCAAATGGACTTAATAGATACCTATGAAATACTCCACTCAACAACCGCAGAATATACATTCTGTTCATCACCATATGGAACAAACTACAAGATCGATCACATCTTCAGCCATAAATCAAGCATAAACAAATTTTGTAAGATTAAAATGCTGCCATGCACCTTCTCAGACCACAGTGGAATAAAAATAAATATCAACACCAACCAAATTCACCCCAAACCCACAAAGACATGGAAAATAAACAACATTATGCTGAACAACTACTGGGTCAACACAGAAATCAAAACAGAAATTAAAATATTTCTGGAAACAAATGAAAATGAAGAAACATCCCAACAAATCTCTAGGATGCCATGACAACAGGTCTATGAGGGAAATTTATATCTCCATGAGGACACAGTAAGAAAACAGAAATATCACATGTTAACAGTCTAACAAATCACCTAAGGGAGTTGGAAAGGCAAGACCACCAAAAGCTTAACTTTAGTAGAAGGATGGAACCCTAATCAGACTTACCAAGAAAAAAAAATAAATGTAATTAGAAATGCAAAAGATCAAATTATAACTGACACTGAAGAAATGTAAAAGATAATCAGAGATTGCTATGCACACCTGCATGGAAACAAACTTGATAACCTAAGTGAAATGGAGGATTTTCTGACATCACACAACCTCCCAAGGTTGAAACAAGAAGACATTGAGACAATAAATAGACCAATAACAACCCAGGAAGCTGACTCCATCATAAGAAAACTACCTACAAAAAAACAAAAAAGCAAAAACAAAAAACCAAAAAAGCCCTTGACCAGATGACTTTCCAGGGAAATTCTACAAAACATACAAGGAGGAGCTGATGCCAATACCATTGAAAGTCTTCAAGGTAATTGAGAAAGACAGAAATATCCCCAAATCATTTTATGAAACTAACATCACACTGATACACAATATGGGTAAAGATCCAACCAAAAAAGAGAACTACAGGTCAATATCCCTAATGCAGACATTTTCAACAAGATTATGGCAAGTCAGATAAAAGAACACATCTCAAAAATTATTCAACATGACCAAGTAGGCTTCATCCCCAGAATGCAGGGCTGGTTCAACATCTGCAAGACCATAAAGGTAATTAAATACATCAATAGTTGTAAAAATAAGAACTACATGATTATATCATTAGATGCAGAAAAAGGTCTTGATAAAAACCCTTGAACACCTAGGCATAGAGGGAATATAGCTGAAAATAGTGTCATGTACGATAAACCCACAGCCAGTATATTGCTAAACAGACAGAAACTGGAAACATTCTTCCTGAAAATTGGAAAACACAAGCTGCCAACTCTCACCCCTCTTGCTCAACATTGTGCTGGAACCAAGCTAGAGCAATTATACAAGAGAAGGAAATCAGGGATATTCAAATAGGAAAAGAGAAAGTTAAATGATTTCTCTTTGCTGACAATATAATCTTATACCTCAAAAACCCAAGATAATATGCCAAAAAACCTCCTTGCACTGATAAAGGACTTTGGCAAAGTCTCAGGGTACAAAATAAATGTGCAAAAGACAGTTGCATTCTTATATACCAACAATAAGCAGGCAGAGAACCAATTAAAAAACACAATCCCATTCACAATAGTCACACACAAAAAGTGAAATACCTTGACATCTTTCTAATCAAAGAAGCGAAAGACCTTTATAATAAAAACTATAAAACACTGCTTAAAGAAATCCAAGAAGACAAAAACAATTGGATAATATTCCATGCTCATGGATAGGAAGAGTCAACATTGTTAACATGTCCGTCCTATCCAAGGCAATCTACAGATTCAACGCAATACCTATTAAATTACCAACACCATTCTTCTCAGACCTGGAAATGACAATACAGGTATTCATATGGAAACATAAATGACCACATTAGCCAAACAATTCTTAGCAAAAGAAACAAAATGGGAGATATCACACTTCCAGAACTTTACTATAAGTCTACAGGAATCAAAACTGTCTGGTATTGGTACAAGAATAGGCATATGGACCAATGAAACAGGATAGAAATTCTGGAAGCAGAACCTCAATTTGTCAACCAACTCATATTCAACAAAACCTCCATCAACAAACACTTGGGAGAGGAGAACCTATTCTGCAATTTGTGTTGGAAAAACTAGCTGACTACATGCAGAAGACTGAAACTGGACCCCTACTTATCACCATACACAAAAATCAACTCTAAATGGATTAAAGACCTAAATGTGAAACCTCCAACTATAGGAACCTCAGAAACTTCAGGAGACACCCTTATGGAAATTGGAACTGGCAGCCAATTCCTGATCAAAACCCCAAGTGGGACCTCATCAAACTGAAAAGCTTCTGCAAAGTAAAAGAAACCATCAAGAGAGGGTAGAATGCCCACAGAATGTGAAAAGATATTTGCCAATTGTATATCTGACAGAGGCCTAACATCCAGGATCTACAAGGAACCCAAAAGTGCTAAAAGTAAAAAAAACATACATTCACATTAAAAAATTGTCAAAAGTCCTGAATACATACTTCTCAAAAGAAGAGATACGTGCAGTTAACAGACACATGAAAATGTGCTCAGCCTCAATAATCATCAGAGATATGCAAATCAAATCCACCTTGAGATACAACCTAACCCCAGTAAGAATGGGCATCATTAATAAAACAAACAACAACAGATGCTGGCAAGGAAGCAGAGAAAATGATCACTTCTGTACTGCTGGTAGCAATACAAACTAGTGCAACCTCTTTGGAAAACAGTGTGGCAATTTCTAAAAGAACTAGACATTGACCTTTCATATGTTCCAGCAATCCCCTACTGGGAATATACCTGGAGGAAATCAAGTCATTCTACAAAAAGATACATGCACACACATGTTTATTGTAGCATTATTCACAATAGCAAAAGCATGGATCCAACCATGCTGCCCATCAAAACTGGACTGGATAAAAAAATGTGTTACATATAAACAATGGAAAATCATGCAGCCATAAAAAAGGACAAAAGTCACAGCAACTTGGTTGGATTTAGAGTCTATCATAATCAATGATTTCTCACAGAAACAAGGGACAGAGTACCACATGTTCTCACTCATAAGCAGACCCTGAATATTTGCCATAATACTATAAGAAAGGGATTGGCAGTAGTGGGAAACTGCTGGGGTGGAGGGGGGGAAACAACATCAATAAGGGTACCTGATCTCAAACCAGGAAAATTGGGGACCAAAGGGAGGCCCAAACTACCTGCATGATGATCACTTGTATACCTAATCTTGAATTGTACCCCACATCTTTAAAGTAAAATAAAATAAAAAATAAAGAACAAAAGAATAAATAAATAGCAAATAAATAAAATAAAATACCTGTCTACATTTCAATTGAACCATATAAGCTGTGTTCTGGGGCTTTGTAAGTCATCTGTGGATATTTGGAATCCTTTTAGACAACTCAGATAGAACCCATCTTCCTCATTATGCCTTTCTCATTTCATAATTGCCTTAGGTTTCTGTTGCTTCCATAACATGTAACCACAAACTTTGTGGATAAAAGTAGCAAACATCTATTATCTCATGATTCTGCACTTCAGAAGTCTGAGGTACAGCATGGTGTAGCTTGATCTTTATACTGAGTCTCACCAGGCAGAAATCAAGGTGTCAGCAAGGCTGCATTTTTTTCCAGAATCTCTAGAAAGAATCTGCTTTCAAACTCATTTTAGATTCTGGCTGAATTCAGTTCTTTGTCAGTAATAAGACAAAGTCCCAATTTCTTTCTGGCTGTTGACGATGGGTTCCTCTTTGATCTTAAAGACTGTCCCAAATCTATCTACTGTTTTCCATATGGCACAGGTGGATGGAGTCCTTTTTTTGTCTTTAAATCTCTAGGGCTTTGCCTGATGACACATTTTTTTTCCCCCTGAACTTTAAAGGGAGAAAATGTTTGCCTTTTAGGAGCTCATACACATACATTATGCTCAACCTGAAAATCCAGGATAATTTCTCCGTTTCAAGATCTGTAGTCTTAAATATATCTGTGAAGTTTCTTCCATTTTGCAATGTAATATATTCACCAGTTTCAAGGACACCTTCTGGGAGAGAGTGAAGGGTGGAAGCAGTGGGGGTGGAGGAGGATTTTGCTTACTTCAATATCAATTTTATATATTTATCCCACTTCATTTTCAAATTTTATTATCCAATGTTATGAGGCAAATTATTAACCTTCAAATCTCAACTCCACTGTTTCCATCACTAGAGAAATAATTGAACAATTATAGCAATAAAATAAACATGAAATAAAATTAATTATATAGTATCTTATTCAAAAGTATAGACAGTCTAAAATATATCCAGGTCAATACTTTAAATGAAATGCATTCCATTATTGTTTTATCCCTGCCAGAAACATTCACAGTTCCCTCATGCCTCCCTCATATACATGCACACTGGGTTTTATGTCAAGTGCTTATGTCTTTAAAGAATAATTTGTCCAGTGACGACATATCAACATTGAACACGTCTTTCCAAACATGCAATATTAAAAAGTTGAATTAACTGATTGTCTACCTGGCTGTTTGCCGAAGATTTTTCACTACTCAATTTAATGACCAGATTTACTTAATCTTATGAAATGTGTCTAATGTCATTAATCCATATACTTTATATGAGTAATTATTTCTAAATATTTTATGGAAAAAAACAGCCCTTCAAAGAGTGTTGGTTCAATCAGTTTTTTGCCTCCATTTCCAGTATTCTCATGCAGTTAAAGATATTGTGGCACAAAATAGTGGCTCAGAAGGCCAACTTTCACTCTTTTGGGCCATTCTGCTGCACTAAATTGCTCCATTTCTTGAAGGTAACTTTGGTCATTGGTATCTGAAAACTGAAAAAATGATATGGGCCCCCTTCAAAACATGATGGTCAGTGACTATCCTTTCTAGATATTAATGCAAACCAACCTAACGAATGTGGAAGAGACCAGACAAAATAGAGGAACCACAACATATAGGTTGCCTGGTGCTTTTACCCACAGTTAGCAGGAAATTCACCTACTCACTGGCCGTGCTTCACCCGGTTTTCACTTTATAGGAGTGAGACATATTGTATCTAGACACTGATGGTTTTTGGTTTATCTGTTTTAGCAAGTATTATTGCAATAATTATTACAGATAATGTTATAGAGGAAGTTCAATCTTGCCTAATTAGTGAGACATTATACATGCACAGCAGACTGTATGCTAAAATCTAAGGTTTAATATATGTGCTACATTAGATCTTGTGCCTATTATGTTCAGCTTGAGCCAAATCACCTGTATGCTACTAATAGTTTCTCCTTTTAGGGTTCTCTCAGCATAGTAGAATCCTCTCTTTGTGTTATGGCAAGTTCAACCTTCCCACACAGGTATCACAACCATGTGCTTCATTTCAGTCAGTTTTACTGAAGTCCTGAATTTCTTCTCCTTTACTTTCACTAGAAATAGATCTCTTAGGGAAAGAGATATTCCTGCCAATAACTCAAAAAACAGACTGAGATCCTCAAAGACATGGATAAAGCTGTTATGTTATTAAACACTCTATTTCAAGTCCTAGAAATTCTATGTAAGGATTTAAATCAGGAAAAAAATAAAGTTTAAGCATAATACTCTGATCTACAATCATATGGTAAAGCAATTCTGGTAATTAATACTTTGTTTTTCAAAAATGGTTAATAAAGAATTTGATGCCTCACGACTCATGATTTTATTTTTATTTTATGTTTTAGTTTTTATTTTAAAGATGTGGGGTACAATTCAGTGTTGCATATATAAATGGCCATTGTACAGACAGAGCTTGGGCCTCATTTTGGTCCCCATTTCACCTGGTTTGAGATCAGGTACACTTATTGATGAAGAGTGCTCCCCCCCACCCCATCCCAGCAGTTTCCAACTACTGCCAATCCCTTTCTTGTAGTAGTATGATAATCATTCAGGATCTGCTAATGAGCGAGAACATGTGGTACTGGGTTCTTTGTTTCTGTGATAGACCACTGAGTAGCATAGACTCTAAATCCATTCAAGTTTCAGCAAAGTTGATAGTTTTTTACTTCTTTATGACTGCATAATATTCCATCATGTATATGTACCACATGTTCTTTAACCAGTTCAAGTTCAATGGGCAGCATGGTTGGTTCCATGTTTTTTGCTATTATGAATAATGCTGCAATAAACATGTGTATGCAGGTATCTTTTTCACAGAATGATTTGAGTTCCTTCAGGTATATTCCTTGAATGGGATTGCTGGGTCATATGTCAGGTCAATTTTTAGAACTTTTAGGAATTGCCAAACTGTTTTCCACAGTGGTTGCACTAGTTTGTATTCCTACCAACAGTGTAGAAGTGTGCCCTTTTCCCTGCATCCTCTCCAGCATCTGTTATTTTTTGAGTATTTGATAATGGCCATTCTGACTGAAGTTAGGTGGTATCTCAGTGTGCTTTTAATTTGCATTTCTTTGATAACTACTGAGACTAAGCGTCTTTTCTTGTATCTGTTGGCTGCTTGTATGTCTTTTTTTGAGGTGTCTGTTCATATCTTTTGCCCACTTTTTAAAAATGCTGCCTGTTTTTATTCTTTTGGCATGTTTGAGTTCCTTGTAGATCCTGTATATTAGGCCTTTGTCAGATATAAGCAGTTGACAATTATTTTTCCTCAGTCTGTGGCCTGTATCCCCACTCTCTTGGTGGTATCTTTGGCTTTGCGGAAACTTTTCAGTTTGACGAGGTCCCACTTGTCAATCTTATCTCTTATGGCATGAGCATTTGGAGTTTTGATCAGGAATTGGTTGCTAGTTCCAATTTCTATAAGGGTGCCTCCTGAATTTTTTAAGGTTCTTATAGTATGAGGTTTTATGTTTAGGTCTTTGAACCATTTGGAGTTGATTTTTGTGCATGGTGATAGGTAAGGGTCTTGATAAATCTTCTGTAAGTGGTCAGTCAGTTTTCCAGCACCATTTACTGAATAAGTTCTCCTTTCCCCAGCGATTGTTTAGGGAGACTTTGTCAAACATTATTTGGTTGAGAAATTAAGGTTTTGCTTCCAGAATCTCTGTTCTGCCCCATTTGGCTATATGCCTGTTCTTGTAACAACACCAGACTCTTTTGATTGTTGTAGCCTTATAGTAAAGTTTAAAGTCTGGAAGTTTGATACCTCCCTGTTTGCTTATTTTGCTTAGGATTGTTGTGGCTATTTGTGGTCTTTTATGTTTCTATATGAATTTCTGTATTGTTGTTTTCAGGTCAAAGAAGAATGATGCTGGTAATTTAATAAGTATCACATTAAATCTGTAGATTGCCTTGGGTAGGATGGACATCTTAACAATGTTGATTCTTTCGATCAATGAGCATGAAATATTTTTCCATTTGTTTATGTGTTCTTTGATTTATTTGAGCAGTGTTTTGTAGTTTTCATTGTAAAGGTCTTTCACTTATCTAGTTAGGAAGATGCTGAGGTATTTCCTTTTTTGTGTGGCTATTATGAATGGGATTGTGCTTTTAATTTGTTTCACTGTCTGTTTGTTGTTGGTGTACAAGAATGCAACTGTATTTTGCATATTTATTTTGTATCCTGAGACTTTGCCAAAGTCCTTTATCACTACAAGAAGGTAAACAGATTATCTTGCTTTTTCAAGGTATAGAATCATATTGTCATCAAAGAGAAATAACTTGACTTCCTCTTTTCATATTTGGATACCCCTGATTTCTTTCTCTTGCCTGATTGCTCTAGCAAAGACTTACAGAACTATGTTGAACAGGAGGGGTGATAATGGACAGCCTTGTCTTGTTCCAGTTTTCAGTGGAAATGCTTCCAATTTTTGTCTGTTTGGCAATATGTTGGCTGTGAGTTATCATAGATGGCTCTTACTATTTTGAGGTATGTTCCCACTATGCCTAGGTGTTCTAAGGCTTTTATCAAGAAGGGATGCTGGATTTTATTGAAAGCTTTTCCTGCGTGTAATGATATAATCATGTGATTCTTATTTTTACGTCTGTTGGTGTATTTAATTACATTTATGATCTTACAGTTATTGAGTCAGCCCTGCATCCCAGGGATGAAGACTACTTGGTCATGGTGGATGATTTTTTAGATGTATTGCTGAATCCAATTTGCTAGAAACTTATTCAGACTTTTTGGATCTATGTTTATCAGGGACATTGGCCTGTAGTTCTCTTTCTTTGTTGGATTTTTACCCAGTTTTGGTATCAGTTTGATATGAGCTTCTTAAAATGATTTGGGGAGAGTTTCATTTTCTGGATTGCTTGGCATACTTTCAACAGAATTAATATCAGTTCTTCCTTGTACATTTTGTAGAACACCACTGGAAAGCCATATAGTCCAGGACACTTTGGGGATAGTTTTCTTATAATGAAGTCAATTTTCTGGGTTGTTATTGGTCTATTTTATGTCTCAATTTCTTTTTGTTTCAACCTTGGGAGGTTGTGTGATGTCAGAAAGTCTTCCATTTCCTTTAGGTTTTTGAGTTTGTTTCCATACAGATGTGCATAATAATTTCTGATATTTTTTTATATTTCTTCAGGGTCAGTTGCAATTTGATCTTTTGCAGTTCTGATTATATTTATTTAGGTTTTTCTCTCTTTTTCTTGGTCAATCTTGCTAAAGGTCTGCCAATCTTTTTTATCCTTTCAAGAATCAACTTTTCATTTTGTTGATTTTTTCCTATGGTATTTTTGTCTTCTATGTCCTGTATTTAGTCCTTTTATTTTGGTGATCTGGATTATTCTGCTGAAGTTAAGATTTTGGTAGTCTTGTCTCTCCAGCTTTCTTAGGAGATTTGTTAGGCTGTTAACTTGTGATCTTTTTTGATGTGTGTTCATAAAAAATGAATTCCTCTCTCAATACTACTTTCATGGCATCCCAGAGATTTGGTAAAACATGTCTTTATTTTCATCTCTTCCAGAATCTTTTAATATCTTCTTTTATTTCCAAGTTGACCCAGAAATTGTTCAGCATCATGTTGTTTAGTGTTCTTGTCTTTGTGGGTTTTGGGGGAATTTTGTTGGTAATGATATTTATTCTTATTCCACTGTGGTCTGAGAACGTACATGGCAGTATTTTGATATTATGAAATTTGTTTTTGCTTGATTTTTTTCTGAGAATGTTGTCAATCTTGGAGTACTTACTATATGGGGATGAGTAGAATGTATACTCCATGGTTGTTGGGTAGAATGTATTGTAGGTATCTATTAAGTCCATTCGGTCAAGTGTCAAGTTGAGATTCCAGATTTCCTTGTGGATTTTTTTCCTCAAAGATCTATCAAGTGTTGTTAGTGGGCATTTAAATCCCCAGCTATGATAGTGTTAGAGTCAATATCTTTTTTTTTAGTTTGCCTAGAAGCTGCTTTACAAAGGTTGGTGCTACTATGTTGGGTGCATATATGTTTAGGATGGATATTTCTTGTTGATGGATTTAGCCTTTTATTATTATGTAGTGAACTTCCATATCTATTTAATTTTTTGATAGCTTTAATGATATTTTGTCTGATATTAAGATCACATCTCCTGCTTTCTTTTATGTTCCATTTACATGAAAATTTGTTTTCCATCTTCTTACCTTGAGTTTGTGATTGTCCATTATGGTGAGATGATTCACCTAGAGAGAGCATATTGCTACATCATGTTTTTTTTTTTAATCCTGTCTGTCATTCTGTC
The DNA here is from genome assembly GCA_963574415.1 of Tarsius wallacei. Lineage (NCBI taxonomy): Eukaryota > Metazoa > Chordata > Mammalia > Primates > Tarsiidae > Tarsius > Tarsius wallacei. Next base: position 8,156 of record CAUYQG010061667.1, on the reverse strand, counting down.
TTTTCCATTTTCCTTGCATTTAATCCATTCTCATTCAGGCTAATTTTTGAGATGTGAGAGTTTATCCCTGTCATTAATTTGTTATATGTTTTGTCGTTGTTTGTTGATTTTCTTTTGATTTTTGTGTTGATAAGTGTGTGTGTCTTCAATCTTTTTCCTGAATTCTTGGGAAGAGTGTCATCATTTTTTTTTTTTAATTTCTTCTGTGTTTAATACTTTCTTAAGTGTTTCTTGTAGAGTTGGTCTTTAGGTGGTGTAAACTCTTAGGGATTTAATCAGAAGGATTTTAATTCTCTATCACTGATGAAGCTTAGCTTAACTGGGTAGGAATTTCTCAGTTGGAATTGTTTATCTTTGAGAACTTTGAAGATTGGACTCCAAGTTCTCCTTGCCTGAAGTGTCTTCTAGTCTGAAGTGTTTCTGTAGATAAGTCTTCTGCTATTTTAATTGGTCTTTCCCAGTAAGTAGCCTGACCTTTCTATCTTGCTGCCTTTAGGATATTTTCTTTTGAACCTACTTTGTTTAGGCAAATTACTATGTGTCTAGGAGTTGGTCTTCTCATTTGATATTTTACAGGTGTTTTCTGACTCTCTTGTGTTTGAATGATAGTGTGTCTGATGAGATGTGGGATTTTCTTGAATAATTTCATGGAATGTTTGTCCCAACGTGGTCTCTGTTTGTCTATCTGCCTCAGAAATGTTAATTAATTATAGGTTCAGCCTCTTGATATAATTGCACATGTCTTGGAGGCTGTGTTCCATCTTTTTAAGCTATTCTGTTTTTTAGCACTTTAAATTAGTTCCATATTTTGATCCTCAAGTTCTGAGATTCTTTTCTCTGCTTGGCTAATTTTGCTTTCCATGCTTGTCAGTTTGTTATTATTTCATTTATTGCATTCTTTATTACCATCATCTCAGTTATCAACTCCTTCATTCTTTCCCTTGTTTCCCCTCATTTCTATTCATTTGCCCTATTACTATCTTCTTATCTGGGTATGTGGCTTGAGACGAGTCATTCTGGTGACTCTTCATTGTTTGAGTTCCGAAGTCTGTATACTCAGGTGCTGTGTTCCAAGGAGCCTGAATGGGACCTATAGTCCTCCTTTGATTTTTCTTCATTTGTGATGATTTTCCCCTCTTCTTTTCCCCCTTTCTTTAATTCCATTGCTCAGTGATGGAAAGATAACTTTCACTTTTGTTTGCTCACTCCCCTATTCTTTATGTAGGTTATCTAGATTTGTTCAATTTTGAAGCTGGACTGGGGATGGGGGGCTTTGGTTTTTGCAGTTTTGAAATTTGATTAAGGTGTCATGGGGAAGCTGTGGTTCACAAGCTATCTGTAGATCACAGTATCTGCTGACAGGTATGTGGTACCCCTGGAACACACTTCCTACCATCTACCATCGTACAATATGTCCATGTGTTGGGGACATATGTATGCCCCCTGAAAACAAAATGAGATAAGAAAAAAGAAAAGAATGGAAAAAGAGAAAAGGGAGATGAAAGGAAGATGAAGAGAGAGGAGAAGAAGAAGGAAAATAGACAGACACACCAACTAATGAATAAACAAAGAAACAAATAATAACACAAAAAATACATACAAACATTAAAAAAAAAAAACTGATGATGCACTTGTCCTAAAAAATACTCATGCACAAACATAAAAACTAAGAAACACTCAAAAATAACAAAAAACAAGTACTAAATCATAAACAAAAATAGAAAAAAAAGAGCTCCTTCTGTAGTCATTTCTGGAACTTCAGATTTCTTTCCCAAACACTGCCACTGCTTCTGGCTGCTGCTATCTTAGGGAGTGGGCACCAGCTGCCAGTCCCTCCCTTCCATTCTTGGCACAGACTGATTGGGTTTCTCTCAGCATGGGTCAGATGCCCCATGGACTGCTGTGGGAAAAGGGTGAATCAGATCCAAACTCGCCCAATTGTCCCACTGCTGCTACTGCTGCCACCAAGTCCTCTACTCAAATCAGATGTGTCCATGCCTGGTCCAGTGTGGGGGAGGGGTATCCTTATCTCTGTATTGGCTCCTGAAGTTTTCTCTCTGGGTCAGCAATGGTCAATCCCAGAAGGACGTAGAGATTACCTCTGTGTCCCAGGTTGAAGGCTGAACAGATCTGAGGCAGGACAACACATGCCTCTGCCCATCCTGGGACAGAGAAATTGGCAGTGGTCAGTGTCTCCTCGCCAGTGGAGGGGCTCAGCTCCAGATTTCTTCACTGCGTCCTCTCTTTGTTTCCCTCTGCCATTCCTGGTCCACTGCCACAGGTGGTGGCATGGGCCAGGTGCCAAATGCTGAGGAGCAGCTCACCTCTGCTGCCTTCTTCTGAGAAACTCCCAAGAAAGACTGATGATCCCATATGCCAGGGGCCTCCAACCTCAGGGCAGTGGTGAGTTGCAGCCACCACCAGAGGGAAGCCCTGGGTGCTTTATCCCAACTCTCCCGTCAGACAGACTTTCACTCACACTGTTACAGTCACCCACTCAGACTGTCTTGCTCTTGCAGAGCCTGTCACACTACCACAGGTTCCATTGCCATCCTGCCTCTGACCATCTGATTTAAAATTTTAAAATGAGATAAGAGATGCAAATTTCATGAAGAAAAGAGAAAATAATGTGCAGAGTAAAAATAAAGAGTGGACAATGAAGGTGTGGAATTAATATCTGAGTTGGAAAATGACCAATATGATAGCAAGCTCATTGCACTTGAAGATGGAGTATTCTTAAAGTAAGTACTTGTCCTGGATTATGTATATTAGTATGACAACCTTCAGAGTAACTTATCACAAATTATTACTCACTTGAAAGAGCTGGGGTCAGATGAATCATTTTCCACAAATTGTCAACTACTTTATTTTCATTAAAAACAATTTATAAAATCTCTAGACTGAGCAGAACTGGCTGAGCTAGCTACCCATTGAGGTAAAAATTGTTCTTAATATTTTCTTCATAATTAGATACATACTTTTTAAGCTTTATTCTGTAGCCACAGAATCATTAAATGTGTTTTTTAAATTGCTTAATTTAAAATATTTCTTAGTTTAAAATCAGTCACATTTGTGGTATGAGAGGACATTGGAAAATCCTTCTTACACATTTCCCTGAAAACAACCAAAAAATAAAAAAATAAAACAAAGAATCCCACTTTTTATAAAATTATATCACAATTTCATGTTATTTTTATAATACTGTATATAACATTATTGAATAGTAAGTCTCATGAACTGCTTCTAAGGGAAAGACATTTTTAAACTACATTTCCAGCCTGTATTGTAATATCCCCATGACTGTGTATTTGACAATTTGTTTGTAGAAGGGACTCTTTGAAGAAAGTGACTTAGAAATTTTTAAAAATATACCATATTTTACCACACTTCAAATCCAAGTATCAAAGTGAAGAGAACACAGATAAAGACCAGAGTCTTGCAGATTAGATTTAAAAAAAAAAAAAAAAAAGCCAGGCTCTGCAAAGACATAATGGAAGAAAGAAAAGTCTTCCATATAAACCAGCTAATAAAAGGTCCATTCTTAAATATTCTAAAATTAGATAATAATAAGCCAAGACTAGAACTTAATAATTGCCCTGAAATTTGATAAAATAGCATTGTACAAATGTGGGACAAACACATTGCAGTCAACAGTATATCGAGATTTAATTTCTAAAGATCTCCTTAGCCATTTTTTCAAATTGTTTAAGTAAATAAATTGAAAATTAATATCAGAATACATTCTGAATATTTTTTCAATTTATTGTTTATAAAGTTTATTACTCATAATCCTGCCAACAAGATGTGAGTTTGGGTATTGACAATAAATTGTTTTAAAATTCTTATGAAGCTCGCAGTTAGAGAATGTGTGTGTGTGTGTGTGTATATATATGTATGTGCACATCTGCTATTTCATCAATGCAATTTTCTATTAAGAAATTACATTTGAATTAACTTTTGGACAATGAAAGAATTAGGGTCACCAAATCCCAACATAGTTTAAAATTTGGGTGTACATTTTGACTCCCCCAAACTGAACTACTAATAGTCTACTGTTGGCCGGCCTTACTGATAGTGGGTTAATACATATTTTATATGCTATGAGTATTATATACTATATTCTTAAAATAATGTAAGCTAGAAAAATATAATGCTATTAAACAACCTTAAGGAAGATAAATATATTTTCTATTTATTAGGTGGAAGTGGACCATCATTAGGGTCTTCATTCTCATTGTCTTCATGTACAATAGGCTAAAGAGTAGGAGGAGGAAAAGGAGTGGTCGGAGTTGCAGTGTCAAGAATGAGAGAGACAGAAGAAAATCTGCATACAAGTGGACTCATGCCATTGAAACCCATGTTGTTCTAGGATCAACTGTATTCTTGCCTGTACATGTATTTATTCCTTTGTCCATAATACGTAAAATCTCTTTAGTCAGTGTTGCAAAACTTTTTCTTTTACGCTCACACTTTGCACATGCAAGATGAATGTTCATTTTCCATCATCCTTAACAGTCAAATTCTCCAAGTATTTTTCATTGTATTTAGATTTTAATGCTCAACATCAGTTGTTATGCTGATGTTAACTGTTATTTTTGCTAAAAGGCAGGAAATTTGAATTCAAATGCAGGGACTGTCTGGCATTATGATCCCTTTTGAAAATCGCCTATTCATATACCTTGACAATAGATCCACTAAATTTTCTTGATAATTTAATTGAACTGAAAGTACATTTTTTGAATTTTAAATATAGAGCCAGTGATCAGGTTCCATACTAAAAATATAGTATGTCTCTTATCTTTTATTGTCATTTATATTATGTAGGCTAAATTTTAAAAAGATCACTTTTTTCTTTTAGAACTTTTAAACTGATATATTTATTTTGCCCAATGTCAAAAAGATATTGTGTTTGCTTTTCTTATATTGGCTATATAAATTTATCTATATATACATACAAATTTTTTTGAAATTTCTATGAGTATTTTAGAAATTAAAAGACTTTTTTTATGTGGCAAGCAAATAATCCCTGGGTCTTAAAAAAAAAGATTAGATATTTTGATATTTTATCAAATCTTTCTTTCTCCTTCCAGCACTCATAATTTTTTATGTCTGTTTTTGCGATATATTAGCTTTATTTTTCTTTTGCTTCTGATGCGGCTCTAGTTTGGGGAGGTTTTAGCAATTAGCATGTTATGCTTATTTTTTCTGTTGGGCAGAAGGAGTGATATATACGTCTTAGAATTAAAATAAAAGAAAATAAAAATAGTTTTGTTGTATAATTTATTACTCTATTGTCAGACTGTTTCTCTTCTTAAAATGAATAATTTAGGTATTTAATATATATAGTACTTTAATTAGAAGTGAATTTTTTTTTCCTGGTTTGCTGTTCACTAGATATTTTGGGGGCCACAAATATGTGGAACAATTGATCCTGGCTGTTAAAAAATATAAGAAAAGTTTCAATGCCATAAAGTAGCTTGCTCTTTGAATCTTCTTAATTACAATTTTAGTTCTAATTTAACAGAATTTTTAAAATGACAGTAGCAACATATTCTAGAGTTCTAATTATAAACTCTTAACTCCTGGAAATATATTCCCTGATGGAAAAAAAATTCAGTACTATATCAGTTTTATACATTTTTATAAATTCTATGTATATGTGTGTGCAAATATGTGTATATATAATAAATATGCATATATTTATGTATACATATATTCTCACTCTCAAAGTTTAGCTTGGCTACTACCTGTGTAGTAGCTTAGACAGAATACAGTTGATCCTAGAGCAACATGGGTTTGAACGGCATGAGTCCACTTGTATGCAGCTCAGACAGTCATTGAGCAATGAATTCTTTGGAATTCAACATCTGTACTCCATAAACTAGACTGATTACAAGTCAAATGTCTACTTTTGGGGAAAATTTTAATCATTTTAAAAATCAGCAAATATTTATTGTGCTCTCAACTAAAATGTACTCGGAAGAAAGTGGAAAGGCAAACATTAAGCATATCTGAAAAAAATCTAAATTATTTTATTAGGGGTAAAACATATAAAAAAGCATAGACAAATCAATAACAAAAAATTAAATCATTACTTTTTCTTGAGTGCAGAAGTGTATTAGATACTTAATATTTGTTTGTAAGCAATTAAGAAGTTGTCTCTATACTTGAAGATTTTATTCTTAATAGAATATAGGTGAACAGTTAAAGCAAGTTCCACAATCTTGTCAAAGCCAAGTTCCTTAACCTAGATGAATCCTGTCCTCTTATAACTGAACAATTTTTGATGATGTTCCACAATTTTCAGGCTGAAATGCAAGACAATATGTTTTATAAAACCTCATGATATAGCCTCTCACTGAATTTTTTACAGGGCTTGTTATTTTCCTCAAAAAGCTTATGGCTTTCTCCAAAAGAAAGGTCATATAGTTGCATGAGCACACTAATTTTTTTATATGTCTCCATGCTTGTTAGTAGGTTGATAAATACAGAGTGTTCAACATACTTTAAAAAGGTATTTAATAGGTATAGGACTACACATCTGCAAAGAAGGATAGGTTAACTTCCTGTTTTTCTATTTGGATACCCCTGATTTCCTTCTCTTACCTGATTGCTCTAGCAAGGACTTACAGCACTATGTTGAACAGGAAGGGTGAAAGTAGACAACCTTGTCTTGTTCTAGTTATCAGGGAAAATGCTTCTAACTTCTGTCCATTGAACAGTATGTTGGCTGTGGATTTATCATAGATGGCTCTTACCATTTCAAGGAATGTTCCTTTTATAACTAGATGTTCAAAGGTTTTTATCAAGAAGAGATCCTGGATTTTGTCAAAAACTTTTTCTGCATCTAATGACAAAATCATGTGGTACTTGTTTTTACATCTGGTAATGTTTTGAACTACACTTATGGTTTGTGCATGTTGAGCCTGCCCTGCATCCCAGGAATGAGGACAACTTGGTCATGGTGGATGATGCTTGAGATATGTTGTTGGATCCTATTTGCTAGAATCTTACTGAGAATTTTTGCATCTATGTTCATTAAGGATATTAGCATGCAATTATCTTTCCTTGTTGGGTCTTTCCCTGGTTTTGATATCAGTGTGGTGTTAGCGTCATAAAATAATTTGAGGAGAGTCTCATCTTTTTTGATTTCCTGGAATACTTTTAATTGGACTGGTATCAGCTCCTCTTTGTATGTCTTATAGAATTTAGCTGGAAAGTCATCTGGTTCAGGCCTTTTTTTTTGTAGTTATATTTCTTATGACAAAGTCAATTTCCTGAATTGTTATTGGTCTGTCCAGGGTTTCAATTTATTCTTGTTTCAACCTTGGAAGGTTGTGTCAGAAAGTCCTCCGTTTCCTTTAGGTTTTCAAGTTTATTTCCATACAGGTATGCATAGTAATCTGTGAAAATCATTTGAATTTCTTCAGGGTCAGTTGTGACCTTTTTTCTTTTCTGATTGTATTTATTTGTGATTTTCTCTCTTTCTCTTAGTCAATTGGGCAAGGGGTCCATTGATCTTATTTGTCCTCTCCGAGAACCAGCTTTTTGTCTTGTTGATCTTTTAATGATATTTTTGTCTTCTATGTTCTGTAGCTGCGACTTTCTTTTGGTAATTTGGATCCTTCTGCTGAAGTTGTGATTTTGGTTGTCTTGCCTTTCTAACTCCTTTTGGTATGATGTTAAGCTGTTTACTTTTATCTTTCCATTTTCTTGATATGTGTGTGCAGAGCTATGACTTTTCCTTTTAATATTGCTTTCATGGCACCCCAGAGATTCTGATAAGATATGTCTTTGTTTTCATTTGTTTCCAGAACTATTTTACATTCTGTCATGTTTTCCATGTTGACTCAGGAGTTGTTCAGCTGTATGCTGTTTAGTATCCATGTCTTTGTGTATTTTGGGGGGGATCTTGGTAGAGATATTTACTTTTATTTCACTGTGATCTGAGAAAATGCATCATATTATTCTGATTTTTTTTTTATTGTGATACTGAGGGGTACATTTAAGGGTTAGGTACACAAATATGTCTCATTCAGGCACCCTTGTTTGTAAGAAGTGTCCCCCCATCCCCAGACAGGTATTTACTGCCATTAATTGCTTCCCCTATCCCTCCCACCCCCCCATCGTTTCCCCCCACTGTCAGTCATTTTCTT
>CAUYQG010061665.1:0-76126 GCA_963574415.1 Tarsius wallacei | reverse complement strand
CTGCTTCTTTGAGCTTGATGATTTTAGATTCCACCTACAAGTGAGAACATACAATATTTGTCTTTCTGTGCCTGGCTTATTTCACTTAGCATAATATTCTCCAATTCCATCTATATTGTCACAGATTACAACATTTCTTCCTTTTTCAAGGGCCAAATAGTATTTCATTGTGTACATATATCACATTTTCTTTATCCATTCATCTACTGATAGACATTTAGGTTGATTCCATAACTTGGCTATTGTGGATAGTGCTGCTATCAAAATAGTAAGTAGTCCAGATATCTCTTTAGTATACTGACTTCAAATCTTTGGGATAAATACCCAGAAGTAGGATTGCTGGATCATATGGTAGTTCTACTTTTAGTTTTTTGAGGAGCCTCATACTGCTTTCCATAATAGCTGTACTAATTTGCATTCCTGCCAACAGTGCGTGAGGGCTTCCCTTTCTCCACATCCTCACCAACACTTATCTTTTTTCATTTTCTGATAATAGCCATTCTTACAGGCTAGGTGATATCTCACTGTGGTTTTAATTTGCATTTCCCTAATGATTAACGATGTTGAGCTTTTAAAAATATATTTATTGGCCATTTGCATTAGGGGGGACCTCCCTCAAAAAAGGAATTATTTTTTGGAGGGCAGACCCCTTGTAATACAGGCTTTCCCCACTAGGTGACTGCTCTATGAACCCATGGGCTTCAGTGTACCAGCTAGGATTGTTGTGAAAGATTACATTCGGCTTCAATGAATTTTTTTTTGGAGATTATTTTAACACATTTTCCCATTTCATGATGGACGATTTACGAACACACTTGCCTACACCAGGCCGAATGTTCAGCAGTTTTTGACCAAAAACAACATGACCCCCATGTCCTAACCTCCCTATTCACCTTATCTTGCCCCCACTGACTTTTTTTGTTTCCCTGGATGAAAAAATGTCCTCAAAGGGAAACGTTCTGCCAGTGTGGAAGAGGTGATACAAAAAAATGGCAGAAGCACTAAAAGGCATCAAAATTGATGAGTAAAATGGTGGTTACTGGAGGCTAGGGGTGGGGAGAAATAGGGAGATGATGGTCAAAGGGTACAAAGCCTTAATTAGGCAGAAATAATCAGGTTTTCTTTTTCTTTTGAGATATATTGTGCAGTGTGGTAAATACGGTAAAAATAATAATGTATTGTACATTTCAAAATCGCGAAAAGTAAATTTTAAATGTTCTCATCACAAATAATGCTAAGTATTTGAGGTGAAGGATATCTTGAGTGGATTGATTTAATTATTTCACATTGTATCCATAAATCAGAAGATCCCTTTGTACCCCATAAACACATACAACTATAACTTGTCAATTTACAATTAAAAACTAAAAATGAAATAATATATCACTATTGGTTCGTTCATTGTTACAAATGTGCTATACTAATACAAGATGTTAATAATAGGGGAAACAGGGGGAGGGTGTGAGGTGTGGGAATTCTCCGTACTGTGTTTACTTTTCAGTAAATCTGAAACTATTTTAAAATTAAAGAAGGTTTACTTAAAGTTGCAATGCTGAAATAGAATATTCAATTTTTTAAGATATGAGACCTTTATTTTTGAACACAAATGAGTGTGCTTAGGAATCCATTGCTAGGGCAGAGAATTGAGAATTCAATGCACTAGTATTATTCACTAAAGCCCAGATCTTATCAGCAAAGTCTTCCCATTTTATTTCTCTGCCTTTATTAGCATTCACAACTCTCTCAGTATAGCACCATTTGCAATGTCATTACCATGCTGGTTATTTCCTCTTCCAGATCATTAAGTTAAAATAGACCAGCTCTGACACCACACCCTGTGGCAGTTTTGGGACCTTGTCCTCAAATGGCTGCAGAGCTGTGAAGTTAGAAACCAGTAATAATTATCTGCAAATGGCAATTTCCTAACTTAATTGGTTGAATTTCATTCTGCAGGTGGAGATACTAAAGCAAACACTTTCCTGCTGTCCAAACAGACACACTGTGGTTCTGAATTCTGATGGAAAGGTAACCAAGTTAGCTTGTTGTGGCATTTTATTTGTCACTCCCCAGGGCTAATTGTTTATATCTGTGAAAGCTGATCATTATCAGATCAGTATTTTCATGATCCTCTTTTATCACTTTGTGTTACCTTCCTGTGTGTAGAGTGAGTTTGTTTTAGGTTTCCCCACAGTAGAAACTAAACTAGATGTCTGTCACCATACTTTCCTTCTCTGAAGTCATTAGTCATACAAACAAGTATACCTATTACAGGTATACAGCTCAATGAATTCTCACAAGGTGAACACACTCAGGAAATCAGGACTCAGATCAAGAAACAGAATATTACCAGCACCCCAGAAACTCCTCTTGTGTCAACATCCAGGTTTCACTTGTCACCTCTTCAAAACCCCAAAGAGTAACCACAGTCCTGATTTTGAAATCATAGACTCATTTTGGCCATTTATTACATGTTTTAAATCAACCGAATCATAGAGTATGTGTACTTTGGATCTTGGCTTTTCTGTTCAACATTATGTTTGTGATATTCATCTATGTGTTGCATGTAGTTGTAGACAATTCATTCTCACTGCTATATAGCATCCCATTGTGTAAATATACCATAAATTGTTTATCTGTTCAACCACTGATGTACATTTGGGTAGTTTTAGTTCTTAACTTCTAAGTTATAACGTTCTAGTGAGGATGTGTCTTTTGGTGACCATGTGAATGCATTTTTGTTGGACATTGTTCAGCTTCAGTGGGTACATTAGGCAATGTACCAAAGCACTTGGAACTTAATAATAATTTTGGTTTCAGTTTTAAGTTTTGGCTCTACTACTCACCAGGAACTTGGACAATTTATCTAACCTTTCTAAGCCTTGCCTATTTAATCTGTGAAATGGGAATTCAATTAGTTCCTGTCTCATAGGGCTGCTGTTCAGATTTTTTTAAATGTGTGGCCAAAATTTAATACAGTGCTTAGCATAAAGCAATAAATGCCATTCATTATTATTTTCTAGTACTATTTTTTGAAAAGTTGTTCAGCATTATTTAAGCTTCAAAGGCAAAATAAACAGATCATTTACAGTAACCTTTTTTTAAACTTGTAGCATCCTGAAAAAAAATGTGTATATAAATACTATTCTTAAGACCTCTTCACTCAGCCACGCCCCAACCATTATTCCTCACTGTCTCAAATCCTTAGCACAAGGATGTGCTTGCAGCTAAATCTTTCTCATCCAACAGGCTGCCATGGAAGCTGAGCAGAAAATAAGGAGAATAAGTCTTCATTTCTGTCACAGTGTCCTTGTGGAAAGAACAGAAAGGATATTTGATACCTGGGACTCACTACCAAATTTGTATCCATTTTGTACTCTTCATCTTTTCTAAATTATGTAGTCCACATCTTCATTATTAAAAATATATTTCATATTATCATACAAATACTATGCAGTGCATGTTGAAAATAAAATGTCACGTATAAGAGATAGCCATATCTTCTTTATGTAAAAAAGAAAATTTTTCCTTTCAATATAAATAACTCATGCTTTCTGTAAAAATATTGAAAAATACAAGAAGTGCTTTTGTATCCTGTAAGTATTCTTGTACGAGAAGAAAATGAAGACTATTTGTAATCCTACTGCCAATAAATTTCTGGGTATTCTTTGCAGTCTTAAATAAATAATTTTCAACTACAAATATGCGAAAAATTTCTTAAAACATATAAAAGCAAAAACAAATACGAAATCCCTTATGACGTAATCATCCTGAGATGTACAACAAAGTGGGATTGGCAGTTGAGGGAAAAGAACTTTCTATTCCATTATTTTGTCTTTGTTTCTCTTCTCCATTTCTCCCTTTCTTTTCTCTTTTTTCTCTTTCTTTTTTTCCTTCTTTCTCAAAATAATGGCATGATTTTAGAATACTCTTTCTTTGAATTTTATTATTTTATTTTAATTATTTTATTTTAATTATTTATTTTTATTTCCCATCTTTATTCTTTCTAGGGTCCTTCCCTTGCAATGTTATATCAGTATCAGAAAACATCATAAGATGTATTCTTTTCAACAGGGAATATATTCAGGATTACCAACAATGGGGAAGATTCGGGTATCAGCCAACATTTTATATACTGTGAATAATAAAAGCGTTTTACCCTGAAATTAATTTGATTTTATTTATACTTCAAATTATTCAGAGAATAAATGTTGCTGTTTCTTTTAATATGTGTCAGTGGTATCTCCTTATAAGGAAGAAACAAGTCACACAGCCCTAAAAGTGATAATCAAGAGACAATTTGGAAAAAAAAAAAGAAAACTCAAATAAGTTGCTTAGAAATATTACATGGAATATTTTTAAAAGCTATGATCAAGTATTTAAACAAGAATTTTCTGATGCAAAGAGGACTGATAATAAACGGTAATAATTCAGGAGGTTCTGGACTGCAGCAAAACCACTGAATCACTTTATATATGGAACCCTATTTTTTATTTTAAAGACGTGGGGTACAATTCAGGACTAGGTATACAATTGGTCATTGTACAGGTAAAGTTTTGGCCTCCCTTTGGTCCCCACCTCACCTGCTTTGAGATCAGTTACCCTTATTGATGTTATATGCTCCTTCCTCCCTCCCCTGGCAGTGTCCCGCTATTGCCAATTCCTTTCTTATTGTATTATGGTAAATGTTTAGGGTCCACTTATGAGTGAGAACATGGGGCACTCAGTTCTTTGTTTCTGTGATAAGTCACTGACTACTAGACTCTAAGTCCATCCAAGTTGCTGCGATGTCCATAATTTTGTTCTTTATGGCTGCATAATATTCCATCATATATATGCATCACATTTTTTTATCCAGTCCAGTTTTGATGGACAGCACATTTGGCTCCATGTTTTTGCTATTGTGAATACTGCTGCAATAAACATATGTGTGCAGGTATCTTTTTTGTAGAGTGATTTAATTTCCTCTGGATATATTCCCAAAAGGGAAATTGCTGGGTCGTATATAGGGTCAATTTCTATTTCTTTTAGGAATTGCCACACTGCTTTCCATGGAGACTGAACTAGTTTTCATTCCCACCAACAGTGTAGAAGCATTCCCTTTTCTCTGCATCCTCGCCAGTATCTGTTGTTTTTTGTTTTATTAATGATGGCCATTCTTAACGGAGTTAGGTAGTATCACAATGTGGTATTGGTTTGCATTTCTCTGATGATTAGTAAGGCTGAACATTTTTTCATGTGTCTGTTGGCTACTCATATATCTTCTTTTGAGAAGTAGCTATTCATGTCTTTTGCCCACTTTTTAATAGGGCTGTTTGCTTTTTCCTTTCAGTAAGTTTGAGTTCGTTATAGATTCTAGATGTTAAGCCTTTGTCAGATGTGCAGTTGGAAAATAATTTTTCCCATTTGGTGGACTGTCTCCCCACTCTCTTGATGGTTTCTTTTGGTTTGCAGAAGCTTTTCAGTTTGATGAGGTCCCACTGTCTATCTTATCTCTTATGGCCTGGGCATTTTGGGTTTTGATCAGGAATTGATTGCGTATTCTGATTTCTGTAAGGGTGTCTACTGCGTTTTCTAAGATTCTTAACATTTGCAGTTTTATGTTTAGGTCTTTGATCCATTCAGAGTTTATTTTTGTTTATGGTGATAGATAGGGATCTTGTTTCATTCTTCTGTACGTGATCAGTTAGTTAGCCCAGCGCCGTTTACTGAATAGGTTCTTCTCTCCCCAGTGGTTGTTGTTGGAGGCTTTTTCAAAGGTGAATTGGTTGAGAAATTGAGGTTTTGCTTCTGGAATCTCTATCCTGTCCCATTGGCCTATAAGCCTGTTCTGTACCACTATCAGGTGGTTTTGATAATTGTAGCCTTATAATAAAGTATGAAACCTGGGAGTGTGATACCTCCCACTTTGTGTTTTTTGCTAAGTATTGTTCGGGCTATTCGTGGTTGTTTATGTTTCCATGTGAATTTCTGTATTGTTTCCAGGTCTAAAAAGAATGATGTTGGTAATTTAATGGGTATTGCATTGAATTTGCAGATTGCCTTTGGTAGGATGCACATCTTAACAATGTAGATTCTTCATATCTATGAGTATGGAATATTTTTTCCATTTGTTTGTGTCATCTTTGACTTCTTTGAGGAGTGTTTTATAGTTTTCATTGTAAAGATCTTTCATTTCTCTGGTTAGGAAGATGTCAAGGTATTTCATTTTTTTGTGGCTATTGTGAATGGGATTGTACCTTCTATTTGCTTCTCTGCATGTTTGTCGTTGGTGTATAAGAATGCAACTTATATGTGTCTTTTGCACATTTATTTTGTACTCTGATACTTTGCCAAAGTGCTTTATCAGTACAAGGAGGTTTTTGACAGATTCTCTCGGATATTTGAGATATAGGATCATATCGTCAGCAAAGAGGGACAACCTGACTTCTTTTCCTATTTGGATACCCTTGATTTCCTTCTCTGTCTGATTGCTTTAACTAGGACTTCCAACACTATGTTGAACAGGAGGGGTGAGAGTAGGCAGTATTGTCTTGTTCCAGTTTTCCGGGGAAATGTTTCCAATTTCTGTCCATTTAGCATTATGTTGGCTGTGGATTTATCATAGATGGCTCTTACTGCTTTGCGGTATGCTCCCTCTATGCCTAGGTGTTTAAGGGTTTTTATCAAAAAGGGATGCCAAATTTTAACTTCATCTAGTGATATAATCATATGGTTTTTTCTGTATCTAGTGATATAATCATATGGTTTCTGCATCTAGTGATAAAATCATATGGTTCTTGTTCTTACATCTGTTGATGTATTTAATTACGATTATGGTCTTGTGGATGTTGAACCAGCTCTACATCCTGGAGATGAAGCCTACTTGGTCATGGTGGAGGATTTTTGAGATGTGTTATTGGATCTGATTTGCTAGAATCTTGTTGAGAATTTTTGCATCTGTGCTCATCAGGAATATTGGCCTGTAGCTCTCTTTCTTAGTTGGATCTTTACCCGGTTTGGGTATCAGTGTGTTAGCTTCATAAAATGATTGGGGAGCATTCCGTCTTCCTCGATTGCCTGGAATACTTTCAATAGGATTAATATTAACTCTTCCTTGTATGTTTTGTAGAATTCTGCTGGAAATCTGTTGGGTCCAGGGATTTTTTGGTAGGTAGTTTTCTTATGACAGAGTCAATTTCTTGAGTTGTTACTGGTCTATTTAGGATCTCAATTTCTTTTTGTTTCAACCTTGGGAGGTTGTGTGATGTCAGAAAGTCCTCCATTTCATTTAGGTAATCGAGTTTGTTTCCATACAGGTGTGCATAGTAATCTCTGAGAATCATTTGTATTTCTTCAGGGTAAGTTGTGACTTGATCTTTTTTGTTTCTGATTGTGTTTAGTTGTGTGTGTGTGTTTTTCTCTCTCTCCCTCTCTCTCTCTCTTTTTTTTGTGATCATTCTGGCTAGGGATCCATCAATCTTGTTTATTCTTTCAAAGAACCAGCTTTGTGTTTTGTTGATTTTTTTAATATGGTATTTTTGTCTTCTATGTCCTGTATTTGGGCTTTTACTTTGGTGATCTGGATTCTTCTGCTGAAGTTAAGGTTTTGGTAGTCTTGTCTTTTCAGCTCCCTTAGGTGATTTGTTAGGCTTTAACTTGTTCTCTTTCTATTTCTTGATGTGTGTTCTTAGAGACATAAATTCCCCTCTCAGTACTGCTTCCGTGGCATCCCAGAGGTTTTAGTAAGATGTTTCTTCATTTTCATTTGTTTCCAGGAATCTTTTAATTTCTGTTTTAATTTCTGTGTTGACCCAGGAGTTGTTCAGCATCATACTGTTTAATGCCCATGTCTTTGTGAGTTTTGGGGAATTTTGTTTGTGGTGATATTTATTTTTATTCCACTGTGGTCTGAGAAGGTGCATGTCAATATTTCAATCTCGTGAAATTTGTTTATGCTTGATTTATGGTCTAGGATGTGGCCGATCTTAGAGTATGTTCCATGTAGTGATGAGTGGAATGCATGTTCTGAGGTTTTGGGTGATGTGTTCTTAGGTGTTTACTAAGTCCATCTGGTCAAGTGTCAAGTTGAGGTTCCGGATCTCTTTGTTGATTTTTTTGCTTCAATGATCTATCTAGGGTGGTTAATGGGGTATTTAAGTCTCCAGCTATGATAGTATTAGAGTCAATATTTTCTTTTTAGTTTTTAGTAGTAGCTTTAGGAAAGCTGGTGCTCCAATGTTGGATGCATATATGTTTAAGATAGATATTTCTTCTTGATGGATTGAAACTTTTATCATTATGTAGTGTCCTTCCATATTTTTTTAAATTTTTGATAGCTTAAAGGTTGTTTTGTCTGATATTAAGATCACAACTCTTGCCTTCTTTTGTGATCTGTTCACTTAGAAATTCGTTTTCCATCCTCTAACTCTGAGTCTGTGGATGTCCTTTGTGCTGCAATGAGTTTTCTGGAGACAACAAATTACTGGGTCATTTTTAAAACCTAGTTTTCCATTCTTTGCCTTTTCAGTGGTGCATTTAGTAGAATCTCTTTTATAGTCTGCTTTTAAGCCTTTTTTGACATATCAAATATTTCATATTCCCATAAATATTCATCTAAGACCTGATTTTAATGACTGCATAGCATTCCATATTAGGAATCATTTGTCTAACAATTCCCTAGTGTTAAGCATTCATTTTGTTTACGCTCTTTCACTATTATCAAGAAGGCTACAATGATTTTGATTGTATATACATCTTTTTGTATCTCTGATTCTTTCCTTAGGACAATTTTAGAGAAGAATTACAGATTCAAATTTTATGCACATAAAAAATGTTTTCACAACTATGTCCAAACTGCCTTCTAGAACTTTCATACCATTTTAATTTCTACCTTCAGTTAATGGGCAGACTAGTTTATCATGCCTTTGGCAATATTGAGCATTATAATGTTAATTTTTATAAACGTAGTAGGTAAAAAATTGTCATTGTTCTTTTCTTTTTCTTTGATTAATATTGAGGTTGAATATTTCTCCAGTCACTTACCATTTTTATTTTTTCCATGAATTAGTTTGTTTTTTGCCCTTTGATCACTTTTCTTTGTGTGTCCATGTTTTTCTGGTTGGGTTGTTGACTTTTTCTATCTTAAGGCATGCTTTTGTGTATGCCTTTTATATATTTTTAATATGTTATGGGACTCATATTTGGTCTTCTTTTGTACTTTTAATATATTTCCTAGTTCATCATATAACATTCATGGTGTCATTGGATATATACAAGTTTAAACGTTTGAAGTCAGGAACCAAGTCTTCTTTTTATGTAATTATATTTTTAGCTGTTTACATTATGATTTCTAACATTATTTTTATACTCAGAAATCCCTTGTCAGTCAGAAAGCAATGAAGTTGTCATTTATAATGTCTGCCTTTTAAAAAAATGGTTTTATTCTTAACATTTGACTCTGATTTGTCTGGAATTTACTTCACATTGTGAGATTATACTATAAGATAGAACTCTAACTTGATTTTCTCCAAATAGATACAAGTTTTTCAAGTCCCCTGCATTAAATAAAATATCTAATTCCTATTGCTTTGTGATTCTTTCTTTTTAAAAAAAATTATTTATTTAATCAGAAGGGAACACATTCAGACTGCGTGAGAGCTCTCTGTCTTACTCTCCTGGAGGAAGAGACAAAAGATCAATACCAACTGATGGTTGCAGCAGAAGCACCACCAAGAGTTGTATTCAAGCTCAGGAGAGAGTGCTGAGCCTCCTCCCCATGGCTTCCAGTGCTTTGTATGTTCAGAAAAACTTTTCTAATAACAAAATATAGAAATGATCCCTGAAAGTATAGTGTCTCTCTCTCTCTCTCTCTTTTTCTCAAACTCTTAGCCTCAAGTGATCCTCCCACCTCAGCTTCCCAAAGCACTTGGATTACAGGTGTGGGCCACTGTGCCCCACCAATTCCTTCTTTCTCACATTTGAAGTTACAGTACCCACTAAGGTGTATTTTGTGGTTATCTATCTGCTCCCATTTATCTGTCTTTTATTTATGCAGCACATTTTTATTGAGTATCTCTACCTACTATGTCCCAGACCCTGTGGCAGGTACTGGGTCACATGCTGAACAAGACAGACATTATAAACTCCATAAAGACAAGGGCCATCTCATTATAACAGTGCATTACCATACCATTGATTCTGGTTGAAGACTTCTGATCGCTTCCTCCTTTTTTCCCACATGTTTGTTAACATCCAGTTAATTTAGAAGGTTGGAAGCAAGTCTTCCTTTTTCATATCCACCTCCATGGTGTTTTTGCAGGGTCACATGGACTATAGGACTTCATGGGAAACTCAATCAAAAAAATGTTCTGCTCCTTCCCTCCCACTTTAACTTAGCCATAGTGTAGTGTCTGTTTTTCAAGACACAGCCGTGGTAAATAGGAACATTAAATCTGGAGTCAGAAAACATGGGTTTGAATTGTGATTATGTACTAACTTCATGGCCTTCAAAAAATGTCTTCATTTCTTGGAACCTCAGGTTTCTCATCTTTAAGATGGAGTTAATAGTACTTGGCTTACAGGAATCTTTAAGGCTGAAATGAGACCAGATGTTAAAACTTTTGGAAAATTGTAAAATGTCATGGAGATAGCCATTATGATTTTTATTTTTAGTCAAACTAAAATACAAATAACCTGGAGGCAGGGCTCATAGCTTGCTGCCTTTGTGACCCTCCTGGCTAAGCACACTATTTATTTAGTACTTATACAGACAGGATGCCCTCAATAAATATTTATTGAATACATAAGTAAATTCCCCAGCTCAGGTAAAGGCTGTTCTAATGTAACATAATGGAGGCACCCCCTGCTCAGAAAGTCTAGGCAAATAACTCATTATTTACTATGGATTTCAAGTAGCTTTAGTAGCTTATATATCTATCCTGATACCCTAGAGTTTGGGAGCCATCTTAAATATTGCTTGAAAGAATAGAAAAGAGCTATAAGATAATACATTAAGCCTTTGTTATTTGAGAGGGATACTTCCCTAAACCCTCACAAACCTCCAAATTTGCAAATACTATGATAATGTACACTTTCCATCATTGAATACAGTAAAATGTTTGTGATCAGATTTTTTATGATTCTATAAGCTTACCTGCCCTTGGTCTTGAGTTCAACTAGTTGGCTTTTGCTTTCTCTTGTGAAGTAGTCTTTTCTGTTAACTCCTTGGCCTGCCCTGTAAATAGGCCCCATCAGGCTTCCTGATTTGCCTGAACACTGAATCTGAAATAAACAGAGTTTATGCCTAAATTGACTACCCTCCTCAACTTTGAATCTTTTCTACCAGGAGAACAATTCAAAGACCTTAACAAAACTGGTAAGGCCAGGTGAATAGCCAGGAGATTGAGGAGACTTGAAAAAAGTGGGTGTTTTCAGCTCATTGGTCCTGTCAGAGTTTTCATCTTGTTTTACAGAAACTAGGACTCAGGGAAATTTAATAACTTGTCCAAGGTCAAGGAGCTGAAAGAATCGGGATTTCAAACTCTGCTGGAATCTATATTTCATATTCTTAACCATCTTGTTCTATGGTATCGCCAGGGACTCTTTTGAATATCAGATTTTAATTTTTTTTAAATTTTTACTTTTTTCCTGTTAGGTACTCAGCAAATGCCCAGACAGATTTAAGAATTGTGGGGAATAATTTAGATTTCCTATGTAATTGGAAGGTGAATTTTGTTCTGCTTTAAATGTCTCTGAGAACAATGGAAAGGATTAAGCAGCTGGTAAGTAATTAGGGGTCTGGACAGCTGAGCCCCACACTGAACAAGATAGACAGGCTGGCTAGTGGCTGTGAGGGCGGGACCCAGGCGCTCAGTGCCAGCTTTATCTGGCAACTTGGTGACCCTGGGGATTCTGATCCCTGCATCCCCACAGCACCTCCAGTGCTATGCTTAATAATGCCTGAATCTGTCAGCAGGAGCCAAGGCATCTCCAATTCTCTTGCTGATGGACCTTTGCCCTCAAAATAAATCTGCGATGAGGAGGACCTGCCTAGAGCCACAGCAAAGAAGGGTGTTTAATTTTATTACTGCATTACCAGAGGGTTCTCTTTTGTGTTGCTTTCTCACCACCTGCTTGGTCTGTTGAGGTTATAAAACGTGCCCCCCCATCACAACACTCCTCCCCATGCTCTGTCTCAGGTCATCTGTCAGGGAGGCCTCACCTCACTTATCCTGCTCCCTTAGTGAGGATAACAAAGGTAGGTTCATCCTCCTGTCAACTGCAGCTCTCCTCGGGGAACACGAAACCATCTCCAGTTCCTCCCCTATTTAAATTTGGAAGCACGGGTCTCTTCAAACACTGCGGGATGAACTATTTTCCATTGGGACCCTTGATCTTTACTCCAGTACACTGAATACACATTTTGGCCAAATGCTAACAGGCCAGTGTTAAAATTCACATTCGGTCAAAGTTGAGGCTAAAGCTGTAGAGCACCATCATATAATGGCCTTCTAGGTCACAAGGATACATCTGAACATGTATCAAAATATTTATTATTAAAAATCTAGTAGTCACCTTTCGCAAGATTGGTATTATAAATCAGGGACAATATTTACTAGGCACCATTAGCTGCTGCATTTTTTGTGTGATCACTATAATGTACATGTGTGATACAAAATGAGTGCTCACTTTCAAATGAGGTTGGTGGATAAGCAAGATATTTTAAGGCCTGTTCTTTCAATGTAAGATTCTGCTGGGGGTAAACCTGCCACCACATTATTAAACCTTTCTCTTTCCTAGTAACCAACTAAGGCTAATGATATGTCTTCCTCATCTTTTGCTCTTGAACATTTGTTCATGGTGATGCATTTTAATTGAAGCAGTCTTCCCCAAACGAAGCTCTGGGCATCGTTTGAGAAAGATGCTTTCTTAAATTTCAAAAACAGTCTTACATGTTGTTTCATATTATAAATGATAGCACTGAAAACATTTCTCTCAAATATAGACGTATGATACAGTTTAATCTGTATTATTTCCCCTTGTATTATTACTACATTTAAATTTTTATAAAACACTAGTTGACTTAGAAAGGAATTAATATTCTTAAATCTATAAACAAATGCTCCCTCAATATGGTATAAACTGTCAATCTACATCTCTACTTATTTTCCTCCTTGCAAGTTCTTAATAGTTGTTTTGGAATATAAAATTAACAGCTTTCACATCATCATTAATTATAGTAGTGTTTAACTTTTGCAAAGATAACTATGCATTTATACTTGAATGGTTTGAAAGAATTTCAATGTATAAAGCACATGAGGAGATTTTTACTCCAAGTCACATCTAAAATGCCTACCTCTAAGTTACAACCAGAATTTGAATGTGAACATTCTGATAATATCAATTAATCAGGATGACATGCCTTGTTCATTTCACACATGTTATGTTCACTAAAGATGAGGGTAATCTGTACCATAATATGATCATTGATTATTCACAAAGGTAAAGATGGCAGAAATGATATAGATGTTTAGTTTAGTTTAGTTTAGTTTTGTTTTGCCTTTCCAGGGTCAAGACTGATGCAGATCTTGTGTTCTAAAACCTTATGATGGGTATATCTTTAGTTTCCAGCTTAGATGGCTTTAGGAACAAGTTCAAACCAACACTCCTTTAAAAGAGCATCCCTTCACTTGACCTTAATATTCTCACTAACTACAATTCTACTATGTCCCTTCTTTCATGGACACACCTCTCAAAAAAGGTCTTCTCCTCTTCTTCTATTTACACATTACCCTCTCATTCATTCATCAAAGTTTCTCTGAGCTTGCATAGTGGCAGGCAGTGTGCTAGGTCCTAAGGATACAGCTGACTATAAAACATTGCCTTCTCTCACACAGTTTATATTTCTAGAGATGGGAGGATGGGTAAACTTGGGTTTACTATGTACAGCATGTTATTAATGCTATGAAGCAGGAAAGCAAAGGGTGTTGTGGGAACTCAAAGGAATGTGGCACCTAACCCATCCTAGAGGGGCAGAGGAGACTTCTTGGAGGTTCCCACAAAAACTGGTTGGAAGAAAACCTCAAACCAAACCAAACCAAATCTAAGCATTAATTTGGTTCTTGTCCCAATGGGTACTTTGTAAGAACATTCAATTCCCTTCTTGTAAAATCTTTTTTTTTTCCTTTTAATGGCCTCTGAGATTTGTGATCATGCCATCTTCCCTTCACTTTCCTGACACTTATTCTCCTGGCATCACCTGCTCCTGTATTTTTTATTTGTGTTGACATCTTTTTGTGCTTCCTTTCATGATCTCTCTTTTTCTTCTCTCCATTGGTGTATGGAAACTCACCCAGGGCTCAGCCCATGGTCCTTGGAATTTTCTTCTCTTTCTAGGAGAGTTCATCAATCCACAAGGTCTCTCCATACCTCTAGTCCAAAACTTCCCTCATTTAAATAACTTGCACCGAACCTCAATTTACCTGTGAACATGCCCCATTCTTTGTTTTTATGTCTATTTCACTCCTATTATAACCTTCCTTCTGTAGCAAAACCCACCACTAGGAAGATAATGAATATCAGTCACTAACACATCAATTAGAATTGGGATTCTCCCTCTAGCGACGTTAGCAATGGTTGCATTTCAAGCCTCATTTCAAATTGTAGAATATCGATTTTATCTCTTGTTAGGGGGACTTTGCACCCCAGGAGACATATGAAGTAGTTTTTGTTTTATATTTTGGCAGGGGCTGTGTGCATTTCCTTACCCTTTTAAAATAATTTCACTGGGAATACATACGGAAATAGGTGTATGATACATTATTATCAATCAAAACAGAATAAGGTTACAAAAATGTGAAATGTTTTTCTATTTTAAAAAATAGTGTATGCATATTTTGTATGTCTATATGTACCTATACACATATGTTTACATATATACACATATGCATATATATACATACATATGGTGTGTGTGTATATTAGTTATTTACTACTGTTTAACAAATTACCCCAGAACTTAGGGACTTAAAATAACAATTATTATCTCATAGTTTCTGTGTGTCTGGAATTTGAGATCAGCTTTGCTGGTTGGTTCCAGATCAGGGTCTCTGGTGTGGTTGAAGTCAGAATTTTGGCTAGGTCTACAGTCTCTGAAGACTTGACTGGGGTTGCAGAATCTGCTTCCAATATGGCTCACTCACATGGCTGTTGGCAGGAGGCCTCAGTTCTTCACCATATGGGCCACTCTATTGGGCTGCTTGAATGTCCCCATATGGCAGTTGGCTTCCCCTAGAGAGGGTGATGAGACAAAGTGGGAGAGAAGGAGTGAGAGTGAGGGGAGGAAAGAGAAATTGAAAACTGCAATACTTTTTATGACCTAGTTTCAGAAATCACACACCATCACATCTGTCACATTCTATTAGCTGGAAACCACTCACTAGTCTGACCCACTCTCAATGAGAAAGAAATTAGGCTCCACCTTTTGAAGAGAGGAGTGCCAAAACCTTTATGGGCATATTTTAAAACTACCACAATTTGTGGAAAGATAACTGTAAGAATAAATGCAATATTTTTAAATAATGATTATCTCTGGGAGGTGGGATTATGAATTATCCTTTTATCTATATTTTTCTCATTTCATGGATATAAATATATTCAAATGAAAAACAAATTTAAACAGACCAAAAATGTATAATGCTGATGTAACACTGAACACATTTCCTGAAATATTCTCAATGGATTTACTTAAAATGGTTTGGCCAGAAATGAATCCATGACATAGAACTTCTGAAGTACACATCATTATTATCTTCAGTTTATAGGTGATGAAACTGAGGCATAGAGAGTTTAACTGAAGTTAATGAACTAAATGAAACATCCGTAATACATACTGGGCTGCATAGAATAACACTGTAGATCATACAGACAATAGCTCAGGGATATAAAAGAACCAAGGGCTTATCTAGTCAGGGAAAACTTCATAGAAGAGGTAGACAGGGAGTTGTGCCTTGAAGGAAAAGTGGAATTTGGGTACTCTAAGGATGACTTTCCAAATGAGGGACACAGCCAGACTGAGGTTTAGAAATGGGTTGAGGCCTGGCCTTTCCAAGGATGTCCCAATGAGAAGATTGGCCCACATAAAGTGGAGGGATTCCTGGTGAGTTGTGTGAGTTAAGGTAAAATGGAGTAAGATGGGGGAATAAGGGTGGAACGCAAGATTCAGAGGACCCCAGCTACGGGCAAGAGGTTTGCCTCTCTCAAATTGTGTTCACACACAGACTTGGAGATCTTGGACTTGTACCACCAGGAAGGAACTTAGAAATTTCCTGGTCCATGTCTTTTATTTTAAACATGGAGAAATAAGGCCCATGAAAGAAAGTGATTCATTTATCCCAATTATTAGAATTATTTATTATATTATGTTAGAGATTTTTGGACTGTTAGGGTATTTTTCTTTAAAAATATATTTATTATTATATTTTTACCTTTTTTTTAGTATGAGGGATCAAAATATTCTTTTCTAAAATGGGCCACTGCAGGCTATAGCTTATTCCATACTGATTGAATTTATATGAAGTCTGTATGCTAGACTAGGACACTGGAGTCAAAGAAGATCTATTTCCAAAATCACCTAGTGCCCTTCATGTTGATGTGGGGAGATTTATTTATTTATTTAGTACAACATGTTCTGGATACAAAGGACTTTTCAACCCAGGTATACAAACCTGACTCCAAGGATGAAGCAGCTTAGGGTCTACGAAAACTTGGAAATCACCGAAGTTAGATATTTTAAGCAGACCTTGGAATTTTATAACTCTCAGAAATAATTTCCAGATAGAAAGCTTAAAAACATCCAAACAACAAAAGCAACTTGTTTTGTTTTGTTTCTGTTTATCAAAATCTATGTTAAAATGAGGCACATAAAGAGCTGGAATCAGTTCTACAAGGTACTTAGTAACCATTTCACACTGTGGCTTCTTAGATGATCTCGTACTGTTAATTACTTATATAGGCTGGATGAAACAATTCTTTTCCTTTGATGACTAATGATAACTTGTGGGTTTAATCCCCTCCTCCATGTTTTTCTTTTTTTGAGCAAAGAACCAAGGAGGTTCTAATTTGCTCCCAAATTAGATACGGGTTCCAATTTCCTAGTTCAGACTAAAGATCAGAGGTGATTAAGAGTACACACCTATGGCCCTGGGAACTAAACAGGACAGCTTTACCTTGCTGGAAAATTTCCAAGGTATCCATAGTGCCTTATGCATGGACTCTAGTAGTTGCCAAGAATGAATTATAGTTTGCTCTTTCAGCCTCCCGTCTCTTTCCTCCCTTCATCCTTCCCGCCTTTCTTTCCTTCCTAGCAACAGTGTAAGATAAACAATATGCAATTATTGCCGGGGCACTTCAAAGCCAATCAGGGAAAATAACTGTATATGTGACATTGTCAAAGAGGTCAGGCCATTAGCAGGGCAATTAATGTACCCGATGGTGCCTCTCATTGAGGGTCAAGTCTCCTTAGTAGCTAATATGGGCAAAATGATCTTCAAAAATCCATTAAGGCTCTCAGATAAATGCCCAAGGGAATTAGTTCACTGGCTACCTCTATGGGGGAACACTGCTCTTCCCTGACCCAGGGCCTTCTTGCCCAGTCATAGCTCTAGTCTCCCTTAGGTGACTTACCTGGCTCAGATTTACATTCCAGGCACTGCTCAGCTTTGCCCTCTTCTCACTCTCCCTGACATTTGGGGGCCTCCTAGTCACACACTCACATGATTCTCAGTGGACTCTTTCTGATTTTCTTCCTCCCCTACCCAGAATCATTCAATCCACCCTAATTGTCCCTGTTGTGTTACCTCTTTTCAAGCTTATTATTGAGTACCATTTCCTCTGCATTTTTCTGTCTCTTTGATTTTCCTCCGTTGTACATTCTATTCTTCAAAACTTTATTATAGTATTTTAAAAAAGAAGATTTCCCCTGCTAATGGAGATTAAATTGTGGGTGTATAAAGCACACATTGAGCAAATGTTTTCCAAAGACAGAACGTATGATTTTCCTCTCTCTCTCAATATAATTTTTTAAAACTACAACTTTATTTTGGAGTGAAATTATGCTACAGATGTAATATTGGGAGGGGGGAAGCCCAATACCTGGTTATTCAGTTATAATTTCCGTCACATAGTAATCAGATTTCTGCTGAGATAATGTTGCATAGAAAACAATGTCCCAAATCTCAGTAGTTTACAAAAAAAGGCATTTATTTTTCTCGCTCTTGGGTTTGCAGGTTGACTGGGAAAGCAGCAAGTAGGTACATGTAATTGCAACACAGATATGGGGCAGGAACCAGCAGGAACAGATGGGAGAAGGTGAGACCCCAGAGGTGGGCAGGTGGTAGGTTTACGAGAGCTTCATTTAACAAACAGGCAATGGGGAACCCCAGAGCTTTTAAAGTAAAGAAGTGCCATGACTTTATTTTAAAGAGTAACACCAATGTTTTATATAGGTTGGACTGGAGCTGGAATTGCCTGGAGTCAGGTGCCCACCCAGAAACTTCTTACAGGAGTTGAGACGGGAGCTGGGGAGCCTGTGAAATAGTCTGGCCATGTGAATGGGGTCCAGAGCACAGATACTAGAGATTCATTATAGCAGGCAAAAGCTGATAGTTTATTCAATGTAGGGAGTAAGGGGATGAGAGGCTAGGATGAAGTCAATGTTCCAAGGCCATCTGAGAAGAAACAGTGCATACCTGGAGAGAGTAGGTAAATACAAGAGAAGCAGGGAGGAAAAGGAGACCCCTGGTATCCTGAAGACCCCTCCAGGATCAAAAGGGGCAGACCTGCAAACTTGTTTCCCTAGCCATAGAATTAGTTCAGAATATGGGAAAGGTAGCTCGATGATGAGGTGCAGGATGATGATGATGACAATTATCATTAATGATGTTGACAATGAGTCAGATGTTGTCTCTTTCCATACATTATCTCATTTGAGCCTCACAACAATCCTGTGGAATAAGTACTATTACTATCTCCATTTTACAGATTAGGAACATGACACATAGAGTTAGTGAGATTCCAGAGCACACAGCTAATAAAGGGTGGGGGTGGAAATTTGATCTCAGATGTGTCTGCCTCCTCTTTACCTCCTCTTGGTGAAACAGTTGTTACCCTAATGCTGGACTGATATTCAGAAAGAACAGCCTGGCCTATGCCTAGAGGAATAATCTCACACCTCGCTGAAGTCCTCTCGAAAGAGGCTGAATCATAACTCAGTGCTTTTATTTTATACAATCATTGTTTGCTTCATGGCAATCATTTTCCTAGCTAATAAAGTTCACCCCTTACATAAGTAGCATTTTTTTTTACCTCACAAACATCATTCACATGCATCTTTTCACTTGCTCTTTGCACAAATTCTGAGGGGAATGCAGGGCAGATATTATGATCACCACCTTTTAGTCCAAAGAGCAACATACTTTTTCCTTAAAGGGCCAGATTGTAAATGTTTTAAGTTTTATGAACAATATGGTGTCTGTGGCACTGCTCAGTTCTGCCATTATAGCATGAAAATAGCCATAGGCAATGCAGAAATGATTGTATTCAGTAGTGTTCCAATAAAACTTTATGTACAAAATTAGTTACTATTTATATTTGGTTTGTGGGTCAAAGTTTGCCTGCCCTTGCTCTAGATGAATAAACTTCCACTCAAAGTGATTAAACAAACCTCCCAATTTCACACATCTAGTAGTGGTAGAAATGGAATATAGGCTTTCTGCTTGCTTTATTCATTCAATAAATATTTATTGAGTCCCTATTATGTGCCAAACATTGTTCTAAGTACTGAGGACAAAGAAAGTCCCTACTACAATGTAGTTTGCATATTTTGGGAATACAGATAATGAACAAAAAAATGAGCAAAGAAGATAACTTCAGAAAATGGTAGGTGTTATGAAGAAAATGCAACTGTGATAGAAGACAACTTTAGCTACAGGAATCAGAATAAACCAGTTTGAAAGAGAAAAATGTGAGCTGAAATCTGGTGAAAGAGAATAAGTAAATTATGCAGGGATTTTGGGGAATATTACTCCAGGCAAATGGGGTAGCCAGTGGAAAAATAAAACGAGTGTGGACAAAGCAAGGTAATAAAGGAAAAGAATAAGATCTAAGAAATAAACAGGGCAGATAAGGGCAAGAATTACAAACCGTGGCAAAGAATTTGTATTTTATTTGAAGTGAAGTGGGAAGTTGGTGCCTTCCTGATGATAACATGCTGTCTTTAAATCTATTTGTGTCTCCTCTGCTATATTGGTTGACTGATGGGTTCTGTCACTTAAATGCCTTCAAGGCATGAAAGACCCATCAACATGCTGGGCTCATTGAAGACCCTTTGAGGGGATACATTGAATAGATCATCTCTGGAGGTTTCCGAGAAGCCTGTGCCTAATGCTTTTGCCCAGGGACAGCATGGTGGCCCTTTGTTCTCTCCTGGGGCAGTTCTGGACATCATCCAGACCATCTGCTCTGGTCCAGGCTCCCTGACCATAGGCTCTGCCACCATTTGCCGAAATGCTCCAAGAGCTAAAAGTGAGATTTCTCTGACATCACAGCCACTTTGTCAGGATGAGCCATCACAGTGGGTTAACTGTTTTTTGGCAATCCAGTTCTAAGTGTACAATTGACCAGCTGTAGATAAACTTTTCTGTCTCTGTTATCTCATCTGTAAACTCAAAGGGTTTTTGGATTGGTGAAATAAAATTATGTATTTTAAAGGCCTAGTATACTGCCTAGGCCATAATGCCTCCAGTGGAAGTCAATTCTCTTGCCTTCCCAATTGCTCTTATATTTAGTGGTCAATAGCCAAGTCCCACTGAAAGCAGTGTTTCACTTAGCATCTTCATTTTATCAGGACTTTAAAAAGTACTAAAAGATTATAAATCGTAACTGGAAATGAACTAATGTAGTTTGGGCATCTTCACCCAGATCTCTCTTTAATGGAGTAGGGGTTGTCCTAGTCACCAGAAGTGCTGTCAGCCTTCAGTGCCAGCCCCTTTGGAGATTGCCTTTGGAGATTGCCTCAAGTGGCCCACTTCTAATTACTGACTGAGGAGGGAGTATAAAGATCGGACTATTTGGACTCAACTTGAGACTACTATGAAAGCTCCAGAGCTTCTCAGGTGGTTTAGCTGAAACTGTCGTTGAGCCTGCATTGAAGCTCAGCTTCTCCCTTTATTCAATCCGGCTGCTGGCTCCTTTTTTCCACAGGGGTTGATCCTAAGATTATGCCCTAAAAAATATCAGGCAGGGTTAAACTATACCCAGAGCCTGCTTTCCAGAATATTCAACCTATCACAACTGTGTACAGGTGTTTTGTCTTTTAGCATTCCTGTGACCTTCTATTAATGAATTTGGTACTCATGCAAAGTACTCCTCTACAATTGTTAGTATTTATGGACTATATCTGTCTGAAAGGGTATACAACCCAATGTATTGCTTACAAAAGGCCTTTCTTCTGTAAAGTTTAAAAATGACAGAGAAGTAAAATATTCACTCGAGCACCTTGAACATATAATGTCTTTAACTAAAGGGATTTTAAGCGATCTTTGATTACTAAATGCCCAAAAAATTAAACATGAATGACATGGATGTATATCAAGTGAGAGATTAATTATAGACTTATTTATGAAGTTATGCATCATATCAGCATGCGAGGGAAGGATAGGCAAATACTGGCATCTGAAGTGTTAATTCTGGGTTAGAAAGATTAAGAAATTTAGAAAAGCATAAAAAAGATGGTGTACCATATTTATTTGAATCCCAGGCAGCCTGGGAGTTTGCAAATGCTTTAAAAATGCACGTACATGGCAGCGTGTGTCCTTAGCCAAGCATGTCCTTGGGCAAATTAGTCTTAGAGAGGTTAAATGAGGGTTGTTGTGGTGATTAAATGAGAAAATGGATGGATGGTACATGGTAAGTGCTCAATAAATGTTAGCTGCTGCTGTTGTTGTTATTCAAAGTGGCATCTGGCTAGCAGTCCCCAGGGAAGCTTCTCTCAATATCTAACAAAAGCACTAATGAAGGCCTAGGAGAAAAAAAAATAAAGTTCCCAACATGGAAAATAAGACTGGTGGGTAATATAATACCAGAACCTTGAAGAAATTGGAACTGATTCTAGGACAAAGGGAGCTGGGTTTGGACCCAAAGACAACTCCATAAAAGGTAGAAAAATATTTTTTGCTTCAGTTACTAAAGATTAATAGAGAGTCAGGATTTGAATCAGCCAGAAACTTGGCATTTGTCTCTTTTGCCCGGGGCCTTTGCCGGAAGACCCTCAGGCAGCAGTGCAGGCTGGGAACTGCAGTTTTTCGTGTAACATATCAGTTCAGAGTACCAGAGAACTAGATGGTTGGGTAGGAAGAAGATCCCAGCTCCGAAGGCACAAAGACAAACAAAGTTAAGCTTTGTTTAACTTGCACATCAACCTGTCATTTTGTTGTAAATAGAAGGATATTCTATCATTAGCACAGGACAGTGTGTGGGACCAAGGACTAAGATGAATAAAAAAAGTAACAATGGGACCTGAGAAAAATACCACAGACCAAGGGGACAGAAACAGTATCTAGAAGACTCAGAAGAATAACAAACTTCAGATAATTAAGCGAATCTATAGGAAAACCTCAGAAAACTGATTTGATATTTGCAACAGAGCACAGAAAGATACATTCTTCATGAGGTAGCTGCAAAATATTAGAAGGACAGTACTGTAGATGATTTCAAAATTCTGATTATAAAATCAAATAAGTTTGTCAAAAATTATTTCAAAATGACAAGATAACATGATTTTTAAGAAGATGATAGATTTAAAAATCATTTATTATGTCATTAATAAAAACTGAGAAAGTTGATTTTGCCTGGTGGTGAACATCAAGAATGTAAGATTGTATTATATCCCTTGTCTCATACAGGGGAGTCTCAAATGATATAGTTTCACTCTTTATTCATACAGAGTGTAGATTGTTCATAAAAGTAACTTCTAAATGACTATTAACAAAATTAAAGTCAATTATTAGCAAAGAACAGAAAGCAAGGGAAACCAGAAGAAATAATTCAAAATATGAGGGTATAGAATAAGACGACAGAAGCCAAATTAATAATAATAAATGTAAGTCGGTTAAACTAGTGGATTTCAAAATTTTAAGCACTTGAATCTTATTTTTCAATGAAATACTATGTTTAAACACAAATTACGAAGCTGTACTTTTTTCAGTTGCATCTGTTGATTATAAGGTCAATTAATGAGACCAAAATTAATGAAAAGTAGCCTCCACTGTGTTCATATCACCATCTTGAATGGTCAATTTTTCTGAAAATTGATCTGTAGATTAATGCAATTCCAGTCAATATACTATAGGGGCAAAGAGGGAAAGCTTTCCCTTTCATTCTCTAAAAGTTCCCTAAAAATGAGCTGACAAAAGGCAGATTAATAGCCGAAAAGGCATACAAATATATTTCAATGTGCATAGCATGGGAGAATCACAGGAGAATGATTACACAATAATGCAGTGGGATACAGGTGCTTATGTGCCCTTCTTCATAGGGTAAGCAGAGTTGAGGGAAGTGTGGCAATTTGAGGTATGTTAAATGATTTTTAGGGAGAAATGGAGAAATGAATAGGCCTAATGCTCAGACAATGGTTAGTGAATGATTTTCTTTGGAAACTGAATGGGATAGAAAGCACACAACTGAGCTCTGGGTATAGTGTTTAATTTTCAGTCTCTTCACGTCTGGTTTCTAGGTAAATAAGAAAAATTCAGAGAATATCTTCATCCTGTGCTTTTGGAGGGACAGAGATAGGGCAGGAGAAAGTCAGAGAGACTTAGGCTGTTTCTTTAGTTTAGTCATATTTCAGGGGGAAATATTCTGGTTTCCTTAAAAACAACACAAATTTTACTATAGCTTGACAAAATGAGTCTAAAGAACATTTTGGAAAAAAAGAGAAACTGAACAACAAAGACTTAAAAATGGAAGTATGAGGGGTTATTCCAGACATTAAAATGTACTGAAAAACTAATAATTAAAGACATAATACTAGCTCCAAAATATCAATAGAATTTTAAAAATCCAAGTGCGAGGAAATGAAATTATTTTTTGGAGGGCAGGCCCCTTGTAGTACAGGCTTCCCCTAGGTAAGTGTTCCAGGAACCCATCGGCTTCCATATTACCAGCTAGCATTGTTGTGAGAGGCTGCATTCGGCTTCAGTGAATTTTTTGGGGGGAGTCTTTCAACGCATTTGCCCATTTCATGATGGGTGATTTATGAGTGTGTCTGCCCACACCACGCTGAGTGTTCAGCAGTGTTTGACATGACCCCTGTGCCCTACCCTCCCTATTCACCCAAAATCACCCTGCATGACTTTGTTTTTGGTTTGTTTACCCAGATTTTAAAAAGTCCTCAAAGGGAAACATTTTGCCAATATGGAAGAGGTGAAACAAAAAATGGCAGAAACACTAAAAGGCATCCAAACTGATGAGTTCAAAAGCTGTTTTGAGCAGTGGAAAAAGCATCTCAATAGGTGTATTGCATCAAATGGAGAGTACTTTGAAAACGACTGAAGTTTAAACATGTAAGAATAAATACACAATTTTTTAAATAAATAATTTCCGAGTTTTGGGGTCTCCCCTCATATGTGCATGTTTTTATATAATCTTTAAATTTAGGAAAGATTGCACTTCAACTTAATTAGGAAAGTATACATTATTCAATAAATGATGTCAAGTCAGATGGCAAACCATTTGAGAAAAAATTCAATCAACAAAATTAATTATAAATGTACTAAAGACAGAAATGTTAAAAGTGAAGCTATAAAAGTAAGAACAGGATAAAGAATGGAATATAGACAATAACATATTCTTGTGGTGGAGAATCACTTTCAAAACATGACTCCAATGGCTTAAATCAGAGGTCCACAGCTGAATTGAGAGTGTAACCACGCCTATTCATTGACATACTGTCTATAGCTCTTTTTGTTCTACAATGACAAAGTTGAGTAGTTGCAACAGAGAACATTTGGCTGGCAAAGACTAAAATATGCATTTTCTGACCCTTTACAAGAAAAATTTGCTGACTCCTGATATAAACTATAAGCTGATTTTATTTGTTCAAATCTAAAATTTTCAACACAGTAAATAACATTGTAAACAGTAAGGAACAGGGAACATTTGTAATATATATGGCTTTAAGATGGTTGCAATATCTATGATAGATACATAAATAGCTTTTACAAAACAGTAAGAAAAGTTGTACACTAGTAGGAAAATGGTTAAAATACAAAAACAGGCAATGCACAGTATGGGTATTATAAACCAATGAAAAATGTCAGCTCTCACCAGCGTTCAAGGAAATGCATTTTCAAAAATGCTACAAGTAGATAATAGGCAAGTCAGAAGAAGGAAAATACTCAATGTGGGCCAAAATGTGACAAAACAGATTCTTGTGGGCTTTTGGTGAGTGAGAAAATTGAAAGCATATAGGAAAAGCTTTAAAATGTATATACCTTTTGATAAAGCAACTCCACTACTAGGATTTACCCTAAGGTAACAATTAAGGAGAGGTACAAAGATTTAGTTCTAAGGATGTCCATTGCAGGATTGTATATAATGGTAAAACATTGGGAACAACTTTAAATACAAAAGGATATGGCATTGCTTAAGAAAATTATCAACTCATGGAATAAAATATTCTAAGCTATTAAAAATTATATCATTGACCATTTTTTAAAGCACAAATACTCAATATTTTCCTGAGAATAAAAGGCCAAAAAGCAACAAATACATTGTAATTTCATTTTTGAAAAGAAATTCACACCAGAATCTTTGGGATACATAAGTTAATATTAGTTATAGCTGCCTATTTTTATTTTCTCCTCTTTGCTTATTCATATGTAAGTGTTTTATTGAACTGTCTCGTCTCATCACTGTGGGGTCCAAAGACGAAATGGTTTTATTTTTCTCCATTCTCAGCTCTCACTCCCACAACTGTGCCATATGAAAAATCCCTCCCTGCTGGGTCACAGACTCCTTAAGGACATCTTGGGATGATTCTTTAACTTTGCTTTTAGATATTAAAAAGCTGTGCATTTCATTTACCCTTCAGAGCTTTTCTCTTTCCTCAGGGCTTGTCAGGTTCGTGGCTTGAGGGGCATGAAGTGAACATGGTTTGTTTGGGCTTCTCTGGGATGCTCCTTCTCTGCCCCTCGCTCTTCCTGCCACTTGTCTGGTGTAGGCAAGGGAAAGGAGGAGAGATTCAGAAAAAGATCCAATTACTTAGCCGGGCTCCTTTGCAAACTACTCTTGGTTCTCGCTACTTCTCTGACAGGACTTCAATGCCTTCTGTGTGGCGAGATCTAAACCCCTGCTCTCTTAAGGGACAATGAGATGTTTATTATGTGCCTCTCTTTGGTCCCTTCCAACTCCCACCTCCACTGCAGGCCTGCTCAACCACCAGACTCTTGAGGTCAGGGGACCTGCAAACTTGCTCATTCTTGGCTTCCTTTGCAGCCATTTGGATTACCCGTGTGCAACTCATGCATGAATGCCAAACCGAAAGAGGGAAGTTCCAACTGCTCTGCCTCAGCTCTGCTGCCTGTTTCACTGCTCTCCTCTGCTCAGAAGGGCCCAGGAGTGGACCAGCAAGTTGTCTCCCTAGTTAGATGTCAAGACAGAACCAGGCACCAGTCTCCAGACCTTCAAGGGACAACCTAGGTCTCTACTGGAGATTCCCATGGAGCCTCTCCTCTGGCTTGACTTTCATCGTGTTTTGTTCAGCTTTGACTAAAGGGAGTACTTTGGTCTATTGCAGGGTGAGGAAGGCAGGGAAAGGAACTTGACAGCTCTCTGCACTTCTGCAATGAGTTAGAACTCCAGAAATGGCCCCCTTTCTCCTCTCCCTGTCTTCTCTTATAAATTGGGGATGATGGAATGCTTACAATCCCAGTGGAATTTTTTCTTGGAATATTACAGAAAGTTCTTTGTGAAGAATACACTGATGATTAATGTTACGAAATGTGAAAATTTGAAATTATTTGAATATTTTTTGAAATAATGTCATGAAATGTGTGGGCAGTTGGAATGACTTGCCTTACCAGATCTCAAATATATTATAAAATCACAACATAATTATGACCAGAAATATTGAATGTTCAATGTAAGAGAACAGAGAGCCCCCAAATAGATCCTAGCATATGGGCATATGGAAGACCTTAGTATATGCTAAAAGAAATATCACAGACTAATAGGAACGGATGACATATTCAACAAAATTGCTATATCTTCATATTATACATCAAAATAAACTTCAGCTGGATTTAGAACTAAAAATATGACCACAAAAACTCTAAGGATAAAATAGTTGTAAAATTGATTTTGAATTGAGGAAAAAGACACAAAAGAAAATAATTCATTGTTTTTTGTTAAATAAACAAATATGCAACTATTTTATAGATACATTGAAAATTCCATCTATCTTTGTCTTATTTATTTGGTTTTTTGATTTGGAGTCTCACTCTGTTGTCCAGGCTGAAGTGCAGTGGCACGATCATGGCTCACAGCAGCCTCGATTTCCTGGACTCAAGTGATCCTCTAGCCTTAGCCTTTCAAGTAACTGGGACTACAGGCATGTGTCACCATGCCCGGCTAATTTTTTTATTTTTATTTTTTGTAGAGATAAGGTCTTGCTATGTTGCCTAGGCTAGTCTCAAACTCCTGGACGCAAGCAATCCTCCCACCTTGGCCTCCCTAAGTGCTGGGATTACAGGCATGAGCCACCATGCCTGGCCAAAAACTCCATCAAAACAGAAGCAAGTAAGATATGTTGAATACATTCTGGTGTAATAGGCAGACAATAGGTTAGTATATTTAACGTATAAATTCACTACCATTCAGCAATCAGGATACTGATGTCTCATGGAAAAATGAACCAACACAGAAACAGAAAGGAAAGATGTACTCATGATTCCAAGTGATATCAGAAACATATCTGACCTTCCTAGTAATGCAATACCCAAACAACAATAAATACCTTTTCACCTACAAAATAACAAGAGGTTTTAAAAATGTCCAAAGATGATGACAGTACAGTGAGATGATCATTTTTATCCACAGCAGATGAGAGAGTAAATTGGCCTAACCTTTTAAGTAAACAATTGAGCATAACGTAAACAGAGCCTGAAAGCTGCTAGTCCTCTTCCACTCAGCTGTTTCACTCTCAAGGGACAATTTGGATGCACAATACAATTTATGCATAAGAATATTAATCATATATTTATTTATCATCATCAAAAATTGAAAATAAAATAAAATAAATAAACTATTATCCTTTTATTGGACATTCAGAGAAATAAATTACAATATCTCCACTGGATGGTTTTAGTATCTTGAGATATGCCAAATATTCCATGTGTTGGAGAATTTTAATTGACGTGGCTAAGTGCGTGTGTGAAAAAAAGCTAACTACAAAACTATGTATAGCATGACTGATTTTTTTAAAAAAAAATCTTACAAATATGGCTCTGATCACTTTAGTGTGCTTATGCCTATTAGATTGTGCTTTATCCATACAGAGAACCTCCCCAAGGCATGAGAATTTCAGCTCAAAAAGGAAACAAAAGAGATTTAGTCCTACATTCCAGTTATAGCAATCATCCCCATTCTCGTCACTCTCCTTTCTCAATGTGCCCTTTGTCAAAGGTTTTTTTTTTTTTAATTATAGTAGATTGTACCCAGCACTTTGGGAGGCAGAGGTGAGAGGACTGCTAGGGCTCACTTGTTCGAGACCAGCTTGGGAAACTTGGTGAGACCTCTTCTCTATAATAAATAAAAAAAAAATTAGCCAGGTATGGTGGTGCACACCTGTGGTTCCAGCACCTTGGAAGGTTGAGGCGGAAGGATCACCAGAGCCCAGCAGGTCGAGGCTGCGGTGGTTGTGAGCATGACACAGCACTCCAGCCTGGATGACAGAGTGAGACTCCAACTCAAAAAATATATATATAGTAGATTGTAATATTCAATTTCTATTTTCTTAATTATATATCTAAGTAATAACTATTTATCTTGCATTATTTACATTTTATTTGAGAGACATTTAACATACAATAAGCTGCATGTATTAAAGGGTGCAATTTGGTATGTTTTTACCTGTGTAGATGCTTGTAAAACCATGACCACAATCAAGATAATGAACATAGCATGATTGGGATTTCATTATGAAAACGTATGGCTTGAAAAGATCAGATTATTTATATTTAGCAAATTTTATTTTACTCTTTTGAATGTGTTTTTAAAATTTTATATGATGTGCATGTGTTACTTTTATGAGCAGAAAAACCTTGAGGAAAATTTAGTGAGTGACTGAGAATGGGTGGCAAAGTGGTAGGTCAAGAGTTGCTGCCTTATGGAAATCAAAAAAGAGAAATTCTTAGTGAATGAAGAAGGCTCAGGCCTTTGAAATCCCTTGTATCAGATAGCAAAGAGTCCAGGGCCAGTTTTGTGGAAAATTGATACACACACACACACACACACACACACACACACACACACACACACACACACATATATATTAAGTGGGCTAAGAAATGAATGGACTTAGCAGAGTGGAAGAGGAAGGATCAAGATAAGCCTTGACCCTGAGGAGGGATACTGCCTTCCCTGAGACCAGAAGTAATGAAGCTAGAGTGAGAAGAGATTTAGACAGACTTTTATGTTGGTGAGCGGAGAGTTGACCTCTATACATCTGGACTTCACTTTTGCCTGTGGTGCAGGAGGCAAGGCCAGTTTTTAGCAATAATGTGATTTAGCTGGCGTGATAGAGGGCGCTGGTGAATTTTGACAGTGGGAACTTAGAAGTGGCAGGTATGAGGAGTACATACCTGCATTGAAGAACTACCTGGTGGCGGAAGACTACTGTTTGAAACAGTCCCTATTTTGCTGAATAGTCCCTGTTTTGCTAAATTTTGCCAGTAGATGGGGCAGAATAGGAAAAGTGAGATGTGCGATTAATTCAGCTCTGGGGGTTGACAAAGATGGGGACATGGGTAAACAAAGAAGCAAAGAGTTAGGGCTACAATTTAGGTCAGGGA
The DNA here is from genome assembly GCA_963574415.1 of Tarsius wallacei. Classification (NCBI taxonomy): domain Eukaryota; kingdom Metazoa; phylum Chordata; class Mammalia; order Primates; family Tarsiidae; genus Tarsius; species Tarsius wallacei. The sequence continues at coordinate 46,022 of CAUYQG010061665.1, read as the reverse complement.
TGTTTTAACATTGCAGGAGCAATTGCTAGCTGAAATATAAATTAGAAATGCCTACTGTTTTATTTATTTATTTATTTATTTATTTATTTATTTATTTTTGAGTTGGAGTCTCACTCCATCGCCCAGACTGGAGTGCTGTGGCCGCTCCCGGCCACCGCAGCCTCGGCCTGCTGGGCTCCGCGATCCTTCCACCTCAGCCTTCCAAGTAGCTGGAACTACAGGCACGCGCTACCACGCCCGGCTAATTTTTTTTTTATTTATTGTAGAGATGAGGTCTCGCCAAGTTGCCCAGGCAGGTCTCAGGCAATCCACTGACCTCAGCCTCCCAAGGCGCGGGATTACAGACTGAGCCACTGAGCCCGGCTGCCTACAGTTTTAAAAAAAGAAGAGTTTATGTTTTTAAAAAATTATTATTATTATTATTATTGGTACACAGTTGATTTTGATTATATTTCAGTTGGACTATCACATTCTCCTCCAGCTAATTCTTCACCCAATATCATTTAGTTTGAATTTTTTAACGCTCCCTGTGCTAACTCATTCTGCTGTTACAGTATAGCAGTTTAAAACAGCTCCCTATCTCAAATCAAATTCCAGAAGTAGTGCCTGCCCAAAGTAGGCATTGTACAAATATGTTCGATGGATGACCAAGCACTCCTATGCTTCTACAGGCATGTATAAAACAGTGCATCATTAAATAATGGTCTTGAGATTCTTTCAGATAGCCACTAATAAGTAAAGGCAGTGTTAGCATTATCTGTAATACATACTTGGGAAGAAAACAATTTATTAGTATTCTAGTGTTTCTAAAATGGAGGAATAGCCAACCCAACCAAATCAATGACAAATCTGGTGTTGTCCTCAGTTCTATGCAGATCAGATGACAGCTGCAAATGGATGTTATCTAGTGAACATTTTCCACCATATTATACTTGCTTGCTTTAGGCATCTTCATGTTTTATTAAAGTCACTAAATAAATTGCCATTTCCTTTCCTTGCTCTTGGAATGTTCTAAAGTTTCTGAGAGTCATTCCTTTTCAGAGAGCAGATGAAATTATAGAACTTGTTTATCAGTACTAGGTATTTCCTTTGAGGGTTGAGCTTCAAGGATAGCATATATTTACTTCCACCAATCATGTAAGTGAAAGAAAATTGTCAAGGACTAATATTTAACAGTCAGAATATATTTGCATTAACCCTAGATCTAGTATTCACCAAAGATCATTTTTGGCAGTTTTTGTAAGCTTCTTATCTCTGCCATCCTCATTTAAGCTATCCTCATAATTAAAGAGTTGCTGTCTTGAATTTTTATTCTCAAATATGCCAACCTGTTGTTCATTTCTGTGCCTGAATTTTAGATCTAAATCTCATCTTTTTTCCAGGAGATGCTTCATACGGTGGCTAGGTAACGTGACTTTCATACTCTGTTGCTAGTAGTGATGTCTCAGTGAAGGTACTTGAAACTTTCTATGCCTCAGTTTCCTCATCTGTAGGATGGTAATGGTATGTCTGACTTTATGCAACAGAACTTTTCAGAGATTCAATATGATTTTGCATAGGAAAGTATTTTGAAAATAATTCAGGACAAAATAAATATAGGATAGTTTTCTTCTTGGAAGGATAACTCAACTTAATGCAAACCACAAAGGTTCCCCCTTCTAGAATATTGCCATTGTGAGATGAAGACTTCTGGTTGAACCACTCTTCCACCATTGTTTAGAATTCACTATACAGTACTCATTTTTGGTCTCTTACAGGTGTTAAATTTCAACCCCTAGCCCCTAGTTATGAAAATTTGGGGCAAAATGGCACCCAAGACTATGGAAGACACTTTTAAGACCCTTTTGAAAATTTGGTAGCTGGAACTCAGTTGTCTCCTACTGAAAAGGAAAAGCCATCTATAGTTATTGGAAAATAGCTTTTATGTTTAATTTGATCTCATTTCTGATAACTTAATTGTTATGCTGATTTGTTTATAATATCGAAATTACTTCTCAGTTCAGTCAGTAATGATTTATTTTGATATTACAAAAAGTCATTAAAGGTAAGATAATACTCATTCTTCTATTACTTTGCTGCTTTCCTAAAGATAATTGCCTTAGGATTTATAGTTCTCTTATTCCTAAAATAAGAACATTTGCCCACACAAAACTATTTGCCTAGCTATAATAAAATATTATCTACATAGACTTTTTTTGGAGAAAGAAGTATACTTGAATGCTGAACACTTTCACTCTGGATTTAATTTCTACTGCAAACTACAAAGTTTATCCGTGTGAAAATAGGGAGTAGGTACAGTGAAATGAGTAGTAGCATTTAGTTCTTCGGGATGAAATGACGGGGGGATAGTTGGAAGAGTTAGGACTTTGCACGAGGATTTGCATCTAAGTTTCTTACTTTTGTAAAGGCTGTTGGAAGGGTTTCTACCTAGATATACCCGTAACAGAGTTACTAAATTATCCCTGATTGTTTGGGGTAGCAGATACTATCAGGGTTCCACCCTTATCTTCTCAGCTTTAACCATTTCATTACATGCCAGCCCAACTTCAGATGCCAGTAATTGCATCTCTGCCTAAGGACTTTGTCTACTTGAACCAACCCTGCCCTTGCCCCTAGTAGGCCAGAAGTACTAGGAAATTAATGCCACCTGAAAGTAGACTTTAGTCAACAGTTTATGAAAATGGCTGAATGAATCCTTCAGCCCCTTTGCTTCTTGGATGATATAACACTGAGGTGTGCTCTACACTATTTCCCAGAGTTCTCCAGTGGGATTGAGTTCATATTTTCCCCAGTGGTAACTTCATGGTAATGACCCTTTTATTGACTTTTCCTTCCCTGTCTCACTTCCCCATTCCTTTACTGGTGGTTTTTGGGGAAACCCCTTTCCCCCTCAAAAATATCTGCACTCAAATACTTGACTCAGAGTTTGTGTCTAGGAGACTCCAAGCTAGGATAGTTGAAAATCTGGATTTTGTCCATACAAATATGTTTAGGAGGGAGGTTGACAGCTGTAGTCAGCAAAGGGATCATGAAGCATGATGAGTGACCTTATAGATTCAGATCTTAGAACTATTCATGAGGGCTGTGCTGGCATCAGAGAGAAGGTTTTTATGTAAAGGGGCAGGTGAGTAAATAACTGAGTTCATGTAGCTGAGAGAGACGGAGGGGAGGAGAGAGAGAGAGAGAGAGAGAGAGGAGAGAGAGAGAGAGAGAGAGAGAGAGAGAGAGAGAGAGAGAGAGAGAGAGAGAGGCTTGAGGAACAAGAAAAGAACCTGAAGTTGAGAATGACATATGAGGGTGTAGGAACCAAAGCTCACAGATGAGGGGAGGGGAGGTAATGGAGTTGTTTGTGGCAATGCAACGCACAGTTTATTCAGCCCACCACAGTGGCAGCAAGAGTTTTTCTGAGATACCACCAACATTTCCACCACACATCAGTCCTTTCATGGTTCTCCCCTCACTCACCCTACATTATCACCACCCCATAGGAGACAGGGCCAGGACTTTGTTGATACAGATATCTGTGCATCTCTCCCCAACTATATTATTTTTAAAAATTAATGTGGATAGATAATTCTGGTGAGATCGAGAAACCTGTAGATAGTTAATATTCCCAGTTAAGGTGCAGAGAGCAGTGCTGCAAAAGGAGCAAGATGTTGTTTGACATTTAAAAATAGACCTTACTCTACCAATTAGTCTGTTCTGCCCATGGTAACCTTATTCAATGTTATGGTGGTAATCGCTTCTGGAAAGCTTTGACATATTTTATAATTGAACTGCCAGGTTCACACTTAGCTATAATTCATTCACAGATAAGTGTGTCTTGTTAACCAAATTATGTTGACTCCCTTGGAAAGTGATGTGAGGACTTTCCTGTTTCTTGTCTTCATGTGGTTTTACAGTCTCATGACAGACCATTAGCATGATGAAAGATTGATTATTGTCTTGGGTACCAAACTGTAATTTGGCCCCATTTTCATTTTTCTTTTTCATCAGCTGCAGAATCATATGCATTTATCAAAATGGGTGTCATCTGTTTTGAAATTCATGAAGTTAGATTGCACACTTGTCAAACATTTTTTTTCTGGCATTGACAAAAACATCAACATCAAGCTTTACTTAAGTTGTTTAGAAATAGAGATGTCCAGGTGAAAGAATGGTGGAATCAAAATGAAAGACTAGGGACTGGAATGGCTCATTCGTTCTACCGACACTTTTTTTTAAGTGCATTCAGTTCACGCAGCAAATTGCCAGACATGGGCTGGAGTCTGTGAGGGGTTGGAGGGATGTGAGGTTGATTTATTCACTTAAAAGTGTGTTTAGTGCCTACAGTGCTTGACACTGAACTAGGCACAGGGGAAACAGCAGTAACAAAACAGGCAAAATCCTTTCCCTCATAAAGGACATATTCTAGAAAGAGTTTATATGATATAAAAATAAAAAGATATTTAGCCCTCATCCTCAAGGAACTTACAGTCTACTTGGAAAGGCAAAGTAAATGCACTAATTTAATCCCAGAACTTTGGGGGGTTGAGACAGGAGGATTGCTTCAGCCTAGGAGTTCAAGACCAGCCTGAGCAACATAGTGAGACCTCGTCTCAACAAAAAAATCAAAAAATTATCTGGGCCTAGTGGCATGTGTCTGTAGTCCCAGCAACTTGGGAGGTGGAGGTGGGAGGATAGCTTGAGTCCAGAAGATCAAAACTACAGTGAGCCATGATGGTGCCACGGCACTCCAGCCTGGTCGCCAGAATGAGACCCTGACTCAAAATAAGAAAATTACAAAGCAATGCAAAATGGGACAGATGAATAAAGAATGCATTTCATCTGTAGGTGGTTAAGGCAAGCACAGTAAAATAATGACCCAACACTGCCTCTGCTGGAAATTGGCTAGAACCTCCGAGAAGTCACTAAAGTGTTTCTGGAGCAGTGGTCCGGGGGAATTTAGCTGCTGATTAGAGCCTCTTGACCATCCATCTTGAAGGCCGTTCACGATGGGTAATCTGGAAGAAAAGCAATCTCTAAATGCAACTTTAAAAACGTATGGCAAATATTATACCCAACAGTGATACATGTATTTATTTAAGATTTAGAAACAAGATAAGATTGCCTGGTTCACTGTTTTGTGAATTTAACATGGTATTAGAGGCTGTAAGCAGAGCAACAGACAAGGAAGACTAATACAGCTTTAAGAATAGGAAGGAAGAAGTTAAATTGTCATCATTTTCAGACAACCTAATTGTTTCAGAGAAAATTCAAGAAACTCAACAAGCTATTAGAATTAAAAAAATTCAGCAAGGTTAGTGGATAAAAATAAAACTTAAAAATTATCAGTGTTCCAATACATCAACAACAACCAACTAGAAAATGTAATTTTAAGAATCCTATTCACAAGAGCGAGAAACTCTCACTTATGAATAAATCTAACAAAAAATATAAACAACTTAATGTAGAAAACTGGGTGGAGAGTGCTACATTCTCTATAGATGTTACTTCAAAAAAATTGTAACAATTTTGTGTGTGTGTGTGTGTATAATTTGATAAGATGATCTTAAAACGTAAAGAAGATGTTAAAAAGCCAAGGACACCCAGACAACTTTGAAAAATAAATAAATAAACGAAAGGCACAAGAACATGACCTTTCAGATATATACATTGCAATATTACATTAATTAAAACAGTGTAGTGTTGCTACAGGGACTAAAAAATAGACCATTTATTATAGGAAACGACGTATATTTCTGTGTGAGTGTGCTTGTGTGTAGCAATGTGTGAATGCGTGCCTTATTTTAAAATAGAACTCTCTTCCAGCCTGCGTTTTTGTTGAAGCATGAAGACAATAAATCCTATGCTCCAAAGACACCACCATACAAACGTTTCAAAGTCAAAATATGACAATTTTTTTTTTGAGTTGGAGTCTCACTCTGTCGCCCAGGCTGGAGTGCAGTGGCTGCTCCCGGCCACCGCAGCCTCGACCTGCTGGGCTCCGGCGATCCTTCCGCCTCAGCCTTCCATGTAGCCGGAACTACCAGCGCGTGCTACCTCGCCTGGCTAATTTTTTTTATTTATTTATTGTAGAGACGAGGTCTCACCAAGTTGCCCAGGTGGGTCTCAAACCTGCAGGCTCAGGCAATCCACTCACCTCAGCCTCCCAAAGCACGGGATAAGCTCTTCCCTTTCGTAGAGAATGTAGATAGCAGTGGTGCCTTGAAAGGGGATTTGTAAAGAAAATTTCTTTGGTAGTTGCTGGCTATCTCACCCCAAATCCCTGCCAGTGCTATTTTCTCCCTCTGCCTCAAGTTAAAGGAGAGGAGATGACTGCGAGAAGTTGGTATGGAGGCCCCACGGTTAATGGGATCCAGTGGACTGGCGTTGGGCCCCTTCCAGGAGGTCTAGTGGCTATGCGAGGAGTGGGGGCCTGCTTTGACAGTGGGGCAAGGTGCCCCTACGCAGAGATTGATTGCAATTTCTGCACTTTGTTGGTGCTAAGGATGCCAAAGTGGTTCCTATGGGTGAGATAGGGCCAGTGCAGAAGAGAGAGCCAGCCTAGAGCGTTACACAACTCTGTCCTAGAGAACCACAACTAAGAACAAAAGGATGCCAAGAGAGGAATCTACATGGAAAAGGCACCCAAAAAAACAAGGGTCAAGAAGGAAGTGGCCAGCCAGAGGACAAGCATTTGCCTGGCTCACTTGAAGCTCACACCAATGCCTCAGAGAGAGTCTCTGTAAAACATTAGAGCGAAGAAGTCAACTGCAGTGTCTGCCAGGCCCAGTGAGTATAAAGTCATCTTTCACTTCGTCTTCTCTTCTCAGCTTCTTTAGAATCAGAAAGCTGGGGAAGAATGTGGGGGAAGGGGGTTGGAAGCTTTAAGTAGAGAGAGAAAGGGGAAGGATCACGCACTGTTCCCACAACACAGTCTTCTTGTTTGCAGAGGCCCCAGCTGGGTGGGGAAATATAACATTAAGTCAGTTTGAATTTTAATCATTATATAGGACTGAACTTTTATATGTATGCACATATTCAGGCTCCTGCTATAACATCAAGTAGGCATTTCTGAACAATCGCTCATGCTACAAAATCACACACTATATAAATAACCAGCTTATCAGGAAAATAGAGTTTGGGCCGACCACTCAAAATATATGGAAATTTCTAACTAGATTACTAACTAAAACCATAACAATTCTAATAAAAACTCTGGCATAGTCCCATCTTCATTAATATTTATACCCAGTCTCACAATCAGCTGATCCTTGCCTGCTTTTGGTCATAGATTCAGTCTTTCACCTTTAAGATACAAGATAGTGAGGGTATTCAATACTGATAACTTTCATCAAAACTAAAATTCAGATCCAGGGTGCAGACATTTTAAAATGAAGATCTTCCCTCCTTCCCTCCCCCCCACTTCCCTCTCTTCCTTCCTTCTAACTGACCAGTTTTATATACTGCCTTGTTCAAAGCAAAGAATCTCAGTGTCAATTTGGGGAAGATGCTAAGAAGTCATTTAATTGAAATTATTGAAAGGAGAGTTTCAGCAAAATCATAAAGGATACTTACCAGCACACTGGCACACCTAGGCTTTTATTTCTTCATCATCACTTGCTCGGCTTATTTTGATTGCTTGGTTGAAGAGTTATTTTGCCAGCCATCTCTTCCCTTCATTTGGCCCTCCATCTACTACTCAGTGGTCAAGCCCAAGTCTCCATGATTGTCTAAATTGTGTGTTGTTCTTCCTGCATTCTTGTTCTCTTGTGTTTCTGTGCTTTTTGAGTGGTACAAATATATATGTGCAGAACTTAAAAACAGCCAAATAAACTATGTAAATAATAAATACCTCCAAATATCAGCTCAAAATCCTAACATTGTGGCTGTGATAACCATGTCTAGGAAATGATACTATGTAAATGTAAAAAAATCAATTCAACACCAAAAATGTACTAGATGCTTAAAAAAGAGAATTATAGATTTCTTTACCAATGACCACCAACACAACATTCATGGCAGGAAAGAGTCAAGAGGAGGAAGTGAACCAGAGAGAAAAAGAGATGGGTAATAAGAAAAAGAAGGTATGAGATTATCAGGTTGATGTCTAGAAGAGTCTCTGCTGAAGCCTCTCTTCTCCTTCTACCACTGTGTCAGCCCTTGCCTCCCATAGGGCACCTACCTCTTTCCCTGATAACCAAGTCTCCTGGATTCACTAAACATTTGTTTAATGTGTATCTTGACTGCACTAGGTTTCATTGATTGTGAAACCTATCAATGTGATTCTGGTTTTTGTAGTAAAATTTGTAGCCTGTGAAAGCAGTGTGATTGAGAGAATTGCAATACCATGTTTCTGAGAGATCCATGGAGTTCAGGACAAGTCTGGAGGAACACTGCATCTATTTCTGCAATCTTCTTTTGTGGTCCTAAGATATCTAAAAGAAATCTAAACTTGAGACTTTATCAGGGGCCACAGGAAAGAAAAGCACCTGGAATCTAAGATGAGCAATTAGCATTCAGGTTTGATGGGGGCACAATAGTTTTAAATAGTTTCTGAGGTTAATCTCTTTTCTTTGACTTAAATGAAATCATTTATTATTGGTCAGTGGTCCATGTTTCCCACACATACCAAATAATGGAGTTGAAATCAAGATTCTCATCCACTTGTTTCCAAAGTCCAGGCTTAGGTAACATGGCCATTAGATTCAGAATAAGGGACATAGTTTACTAAGAAAATTAAGGGTGTGAAATCTTTGTGACTTTGTAAGCATTATATCACTACAAAAGGAGCAGATTCCCTGTTATACAATACAAAATTAGAATCCCAGCAATGATTCTAACCTGCTGTGTGACTTTGGGCAAATTTCTTAAGCTCTCTGAGTTTCTGCATCTGTATAAAGGGAGTAATGATTTATGTGCTATGAAGTTGTGAGATTTAAATGAGATTATATATGTAAAGTGCCTCTCACAATGCCTAAAACATTAGTGAACAGTCAGATAATAGCTTGTTATCCCATTTTTGAGCCCTGTATTACTTTGCTGTCACTGAGCTGACTGGGACAAGTTTGGGGTTTGTCTTAGTCAGGATGAGCTAGGTTATGCTGTCATAAAAATAACACTAAAATATCAGTGTCTCATAACAAAAAAGGCTGGTTTTCTGCTTGTGCTACTGGTCCACTGTAGGTTAATTATGGTTCTGGTCTACATTGCTTTCCCTCTGGCACCCAGAGTGCCCTTGACCTGGAACATTGCCAGTAGCTGTGGCAGAGAAAAAGAGAACATGGTGAGGAAGAGGTTGGCCCTTAAAACCTCCACTCAGAACTGACACATGTCACTTCTGCTCACATTCATCGGTCAAGACAAGTGACTTGGCCACACATGGGTTCAACAGAATGGAGAAGTATGCATCTTTCACATGGGATGAACAACAAACATTGGTGAAGAATAGAAGTTTACCACAGGGTTGATCCACATGAGTGCTCATCTCCCAGCTTCATTTTCCTGAACTCTCCAGAAAAACATAGGGAGATACTATCTTATTATATGGCTATTCATTCGTATGAGCAATTTTTATATAATCCTACCTACTTATTCTTTAAGTTTTAACTCAGATGCTGCTTCTACTATAGCCTTTTTGGATTGTCCTTCTTTTCTAAAAAATAAACCATGGAGTGACATTTTCCTTCTTACAGCATGTACCGCACACTGTCATGCGATATAATGTATTATTTGCATAAATATTTTCTTTCTTGAGACTAATTATCTTCAAGGAGTTTAAAATCTGTGTCTTATTCATCCTTAAGACCCTTAAGGTACCTAGTTCAGTACCTTGTACAGAATTGATTCAAATATTTGTAGAGATAAATTGAAGGTCTGAGATGAGAAGTGAATAGTATGTGTAGGTAGAGTGGAGAGGAGTGGGTGTTGCGCAATGGAGAAATGTCTCCTGTTGACATCAAATATATGTTTTCGGGAAGTCCTTTGTAGTAATCATAGGAAACTCCCTGGGGAAACTGGAATGTTAGCCTAGACTCCTGAGAACCACTTTTGCAGGGTTCAGAAAGGACAGAGACTGTTAGAGAAAATTAAAGTCATCAAAGAACTATATCAGCTAGTTTATAATTAGCAATTACTGCAGGAAGAAGAAACATTTATTCCATTCTGACAACAAAGATTGCATAATTGCACCAAGAGCGTTTGCCCACACCCTTTCTAAGATGAGTTAAGTATTTACAAACAGAAACAAATAGCCTTAGCATTGGTAAGAACGGCAGGAAAGCAGGGTTTCTTAGTCTGTCACCAATCCATGAACACCAGGCAATGACTTGGTGACCATGTGGATGCATTAACTATGTCTTTATGTTCCTTTTCTTTACCAACAATCTTTAGTGCTAAGTTGGGTCTGAGAAAGAAACAAGAAAGATCAGCTCTTCCCCAGTGACTGGAGATACCGCAGAATCATCTGTATATTTTAAATTCAACTACTAAGTATTGAGAATGTACTATATTTCCAGATACTGTGATAGCTTGAGCCTACTCAGTCTTTTAAACAACTTAGAGTCTTATTCTCAATATGTCTTTCCACATGATTTTTTTTCTCTGCCGGAAATATTCTGATCTCTGTTCCCTACATAGCCTTCTGGTTTTAGTTTAGATATCATATAATTTAGGAAGAATTTCAAGACTTCCAAACAAAGGTTTAGTTTTTTTCTTTCTCTGTACTTTTATAACAGTATAAAGTTCCCTCATCATAGCAAAATTGTAGTTTTAATTGTCTGTAGTTTCCATTGTTCTATACACTCTGGGAGGGCAAGGCCTGTTTCTTGCTCATTTCCGTATCCCCTGTACCACTGTGATGCCTGATGAAAGTTGATTAATGAGACATTGTCTTTTTATGGTTATTACATGATCATATTATTTTAATGTATTACCATGTCAATGCCCTATAATATTGTTAAGTGTCTGTGTACTTTTGAGGATTTAGTCATTTGCAACTTGCTGCAATTTTTTTTTTTTTGAGGCAGAGTCTCACTCTGTCGCCCACGTTAGAATACAGTGGTGTGATCACAGCTTACCGCTACCTCAAACTCACAGACTCAATCCTCCCACCTCAGTCTCCCAAGTAGGTGGGACTATAGGTGTATGCCGCCATTCCAGGCTAATTTTTTGATTTTTTTGTAGAGACAGGATCTCGCTATGCTGTCTAGGCTGGTATTGAACTTCCTGGGCTCAAGGATTCTTCCCACCATGCCCGGCCAACTTGCTATAATTTTGAAATGCTATCTTCAAAACTTCTGTGTGTAGCATGCTCCACTTTTCAGTGAGATGAACAAAGTCAGGAGTCAAGACCTGTGTTCTAGGTTTAGCTCTGTAACTATCTTGCTGTGTGCTCTTGGGAAATAGCTTCACTTCTCTGAACTGTTTTTCTTTATTTTCTGTCAAAAAAAAATGTGGAATAAGAGATGCTACATTTCTGACATTCTATACCTACAATTTTGTGGTGATATTAAAACACCACCCAAGCATTCTTTTACTCTCCTCTCATTGAGTGATGAGGTCTATGTCCCCTTCCCTTGAATCTGGGCTCTGTGACTAATTGTCCAGTAAAATAAAGAAGTGACATTATGCCAGTTTCCAGGCCCAGACTAAGAAATTCACAGCTTCTACTTCCTACCTCTTGGGATGCTCACAATGAAACCATGCCACAAAGAAGCCAAGGCATACCGGGGAAAGGCCTGGTATGTAAAGGAACTGAGTTACCTGTTTACCTGGTCCTTACCTGGTCCTTACCTGGTCCCCAGCCCCAACTGAGCTCTCAGCTGACAAACAACACTAAGTTGCCAGCCACATGAGTGAGACATTTAGAAAGTGAATCCTCCAGCTTCTGGTTGAGCTGTCTCTGCTGATGCCATATAAAGCAGAGAGGAGCCATCCCTTCCCAGCTCTTTTCAAATTGCAGAATCCAGAGCAAAATAAGTGATTGTTGTTTTAAACCACAAGTTTTTAGAGTGGTTTGTTATACACAGCAATAGATAATTGAGATACAACTTTTGCTACTCCATAGTGTCTCAGACCTTTCATCCACTACAGTCTTCTGGGATGTGTAAAATTAGCTCCAGACTTTCGACAAATCAATGCTTACCCCAAATGTACAACAGAAACAACAGCAGTAGGGAGAAGATGCCATTAAGTGACCAAATGCTGGTTGAGTAGTGCTCCCTCCTGGGCTTCTCAGCAGAGGTTAATGGAGAAAGTTTTGGTTCGGTTAACTGATGTAGGTGACAAATGGACCAACCACTCTTGATTGCAATGTAAGTTCTACAATTGATGGTGACTCTCTGCAGGACTTTCTGGAGATGATTGTCATTTATGGATGGACCCCAAAAAACACATGGAAGACTTTCTCTTTACTCATTTTTTGCAAAGTGTTGTTCTCAACAGTGGCACTGAGGTGTCCATTCACCACTGTCCCCATCAGTGGCCTGGCGGTTGAAACCCAGACCACTTCTTTCAAATGGCATTATGCTGTATGTAAACTAAGACATTTACTCCCCTCAAATAAGTCAATCTCCAGCTAAAGCAGTTCAGGATGTATAATGATGAGAGGCTCTTCTTTCTTATTAGCTAAGTAATCAATTTTCAACAGGATTCGGAAATGGAGATTGAAGATGACATCTTTGTGCTGCCATTGTGGTTTCTGGGACTAGTGGTGTCTAGACTAGGTGCGAGGACTGAGCTTCTGTGACGACTGCCCTTCTACGTGAAGGAGTGGATTTTCCTCCTTAGAGCATAATGGTTGTAAGCAGCAGCCACGGGGGTCAATAATCGGGGTAAAATCCCAGCTTATTAACTGTATAGCATTAGACAAGTTACTAGGCCTTTCTATGTCTCAACCTCAATTTTACAATATTAGTGTGAGTGACTGTGTGAGATGTTTTTATAAGGTTAAGTGAATTAATATGTATAAAGCACTTGAAAAAATGCCTGTGACATAGAAAGCACCATATAAGTGTTAGTTATTATTACTGCTAATATTGCCATTAGTTAATATTATTTTTTATTTATTTACCTTACTCTAAAGCTGAGAATCTTGTCTAGAATTAGATCCTTTATTTGCAGACAGCAAGTAGAGCCTGCTACATCCAGGAGGCCTCTTATTAATTGTAAAAGTGCCAAACACACCATTGGACTTCTCTTTTTCTGTCTTATTTTGGGGGCTTTGACCCCCACAGCATTTCCCTCCCAGTTCTGCGTCTTCCCAGAAACTGCTAATTCCCTCCACTTCTACCAGTCACTTTTTACATCATTGTTTGATCAATATATTTGAGAAAAGATTTGAGGTTTGAGGCCTAATGGATTTTTTTTGTCTTCCCAACACTCAGGTTTAAGACTACACCTTAGATTGTGTTCTCTGGAAATGGATTCTGAGACAGTTGTGTGCAGAAAATTTGCTGGAGAGCAACTATAAAGAAGTGAGGAAGGCAGGACTGAATGGAGGCAGAAGTTGACCTATGGTAGGACTGCTGCAGAGGCCTCAGCTGATGTTTCGAGGCACACTGGAGCGGGTAAGGCCCTTCAAGTTGTCTCAAATTGAGTTTGACAGGGTTGGGCCTTTATATCTCCAAATCAAACACCGAGGCTGAACTCCCTGGAGGGGTGTAAACTTGGGCAGGACTGTTTCTCGTAACCAAGGGCACTGCACACTAAGGAACTGTGAACCATCTGTAGCCGATAGTCTCAGCAGCTGGGGATGGGAGCATTGGCCCTGCGAAGAAGATCTGGATGGAGCACTGCTGTTTCCACTAAGTGCAGACGATTTGTTTCACGAAAGATCTATTTCTAGTGAAAAGGGTTTTGAAGTCTACTCACAAGAGGCAAATGACTTAGGCAAATTATTTAATCTCTCTGAGCCTCATTTTCTCCTATACATCAAGATGAGATCATTTATAAAGGTTAACAGAGTTCTGCTACTGCATCTTTCCCATAGGAAATAGTCAATTCTAGTTCCCATCCTACCTTGTTCAATTTCATGAGACCAAGAATCTTAGGTCCAGAAATTCTAGACCCTGCATTTTCAAATAGCTTAAGGCCCTGTGCTTCTGCTGTCACTTAGGACTAGCTCTGAGAGCCAGGAAGTGAATGTCACTTAAACACCAGCTCCTGGCACCCTCACCACAACACTGAGGGCAGGTGTTAGGTCCTCATTTCACACAAGAGGAAAGTGAAGCTCAGAGAGGTGAAGCAACTTTCTCAAGGTTATGTGGCTAACAAGGGCCAGAGACAGGGTTCAAATCAAGGTTTATACACTATTTCATGTACTGCTGCCCTGGCCAGGTTAGCACCCTTCACTTTAAAGCCCAGGCTTCCAGAATATAGCTGGGAACAGAAAATTAAAATTTTAAGGCAGATTAATATTTTACAAATATTGATGTAATTTACTACTCTGCCTTCCTGAGCATGTGATCTTACCCTAGTTGGCTCATGATACCCAGCTGCCCAGAAATTTTTTTGAGGTTATGTGTGTGTATATGTGTGTGTGTGCTGGGGTTAGCAAATGTTAAAGAAGGAATACAGAAGGACCATGATCGTGTTCACAGAGTATGGTCTTGCAGCAGGGCAACAGCTTTGTAAGTCTCAAGAAAGGATTTGCTCAGTTTTTAAAGCTCATCCTCCTATTACAACCTAGCATATTCAGCCTCAAGGACCCAGAGTAAAACTGAAACACGCTGAATTCATACAGCAAAACTATGAGTCTCAGTGCTCAGCGCTAGAAGGAGAAAAAGGCCCAGGGGAACCAAGAGACAAATGAGCCCCTTTCCCTCCCAGAAGAAAAAGGAAAGGAGAAAAGGGAGAACAAACCACGCTGCTGTGGATTCTGATTCATTTCTGATTCATTTCTCTCCAGCCTTTAGTGAGGAGATGGGGAGGGGATTTATAAAAATTAAGGTAACACTGAGAGTGAATGAGGCTCAGCATGGAAGCCCCTGGGTTACACTGCAGTGCTGCCAGCCCTCAATTCCAATGTGCCATAGACTTGGAGTATCTGTAAACATTTCATAGGGATCTCCTGTGAGAGGATAAAAGCCTCCTTCAGCTGAGTCTTGGGGTGGACAACTGGGCCAGCAGGTAGATGGAACACTCGGCAGAGACCCAGGGTTTGTTCAGTAACCAGTGAGGCCAAGTCACCACTGAATCTGAAACAATTTGATAGGGTTAGCAGACCTGGGATTTACCAAATACAGCCCTCAGGAAATAGTGGGGACAACAACAAACAGCTCATTCAAAAGGGAACTGAGTTATTTCCCTTGTGGCCTTGGAGGCAGGGGTCACTGTGCCTGAGGACCCCAAGCTCTTCCTGCCATGATTAGGATACATTTGTTCTCTCCCTCCACGGAACCATGGTGTGTTAGATATTCTTTTCCCTACCCCACACAAGATCCATTTCTACCTTTTCTGTGTGTACTGAATTCCCTTGACCTCTGGTTTCTGGCTGCCTTTGGCCAATGGAAGGCATCAGCAGAAAAATCAGAGTATGGGTGGCAACAAGAGATTAGGCTTATTTTCCTTGTGCTTCTTCCCCGACAGTTGGTTAAAGGAGACTTCATTCTCCTGCTGGCAGTCACAGCTCCTGATGGGCAGCCTTCTCTCATAACTATAGGCCTCACTGGGCTCTGGAACCCTTCCCTCCCATTACCCTTTTAGGTACTTCCCCATCTCGTGTTGGCTTCTCTTAACCCTACCTATATTTTTAAAAAATAGATCCTTTTTGAGTGTGGTTCCTGCTGGGTAGAATGACTTTCTATTCTGATTTGTCCCAGATGGTTCCAGTTCATTCCTATTATTCCAGTGTAATTATTGCAACATTCCTCTTTACTCTCAGAAGATTCTGGTTTGGACAGTATCCTACTCCTGGGATCCTGACTGCTGTACCATCTTAGGGAGAGTGACAGGAGGAGGTGCAATAGATTTCATTGAACCATATTGAGCCCTTAACTAATTGGCTTTCCTGCTCATTCACGGGAGGGCATCAGATTAGTTATAGACACAATCAGAGAAACTAAATTTCCTCTACACTTGCGGGTTGTGATGTGAATGATGTTTCAAGTCCTGGTGCTCAATTGTTACTCCTGGGGAACAGGAATCTACCTTATACATCTTTGCCAGCTCTGCTGTACCTAGTACCCTGCTTGGCCTGAGGTTCAAAAACATTGTCTAAATGAACAATAGGGGAATGGTGTCACCATGTTCAATCAGTGTGACAACTCATTCACACATGGAGGTAACCATGGCACCAGTTTTTACAGGAGCTACATATACTTCACAGAGGGAGCTGACATTAAAGAAAAAAGAACTGACAGAATGTGTGTGTGTGTGTGTGTGTATGTGTGTAGGTTTGGTCATGAGATTGCAATCTCCACATGAATTCACAATGAAGTCTCCTTTCTGTTATAAGCATGAAATATTTAGAGGTTTGCCTGCAGATACCATGGTCCCAGGAGTGAGCATCCCTGGGTCCAGTTAGTCTCCTTGCATCTTTAACAAATGTTAAAGAAGGAATACAGAAGGACCATGATCATGTTCACATAGAACTCACTGTCTCTACCTCTTGCCTGACCTCATTCTTTTTCTTTTTTTAAAATCTGAATCAATATAAGAAACTCGGAGTAGAACTTCAGTTTGTTCCTCTAGAGAAGCAGAAACGTGTGGTACTCAACAGCCCCACCTGTCTATGGCAACTTCCAGAAACTCACCTGGCCTTTTTCCCTTCTGGATGGGTTTGCACTTTTTCTCAGGCAATGGTAGTCATCACTGAGATAATGGTGGTCAGTGTTGGGTGCTTCTGTGTGCCCTGTGCCCGTCAGTCTTGGGTGATGCTGTGGTTATAGTCCTGAAAATGACACTTACTTCCAGGGTGGTTCTCTGAGTGTTCTTTGATTTTGACTACTGCTCTTCTGGGCTCCTTCTCTCTGCTATACAGGGCTCACTCTCAAATTAAGCAGTCTCTACCCTCAGGTTTGGGATTCCTTTGAGGTGACCTTTTTGTTATAGCAACTTGTACTGATCCTCCCTGCTCTGAACTTGTCCCTGGTATTTATGGGCTCCTTACCTTTTCTCTGGACCTGGCATCCCTGATAAAAACCGTAGTTTTTGACTCTAGACCTTTATGATCAACCCCACTTGCTTTCTGTAACTCTGAAAGGACAATGGGTTCCCAAAGTAAAGAGAGGTGTCATCCTTAATATATAGCTGAAAATTCTTTGTCACTCTTCCCATCGAGGTGAAGTCTAATTCTCTTCCACTTGAACATGGCCTGGCTATAGTGGTTTGCTTCTGAAAAATAAAATGTAAAGAAAATGATGCTTTGTGACTACCAAAGCTACATCTTAAAAGGTGACACAGTGTTGGTCTGGCTTTCTGTCTTTCCTGGGAGGCTCACTCTTGAAACCCAGCTCAGGCCACACATAAGGACACCTTTCTGTCCACGCCCAGCTCCAGCTTCAATCTGACTGCAACCACCTAAGACCTTGAGAGAAAACCAGCTAGCTGAGTCCATTCAACCCCTTGACCTATGAAAAGTAATATCAATAAACAATTATTGCTGTTTCAATGCCACTATGTTTTGATTAGTTTTTTAGGCAGCTGTAGACAATCATAATGAGAAGCCAAAAGAACTTGGAAAAAGTTCTTGAGAGCCAGAGGGTGATGAAAAGGTTATATATAAAGCACAATAACATGCTGGTGAGTCTGAGATTCTTAGTGAACCAAAGGAAAGATCAAGGGGAAATTTAAAAAATATCTTTAAAAACACAGTAAAGGAGACTAAACCTTCTTGATTTTTAGTGAGGACATGATAACAGGAAATCAACTTAAATGACAGCATGACAAATTTGGGATTGATATAAGCAGTGACTTTTGAATGGGGGAAACATCTTGGGCACTCGTGCTTTAGTGAATCATAGTTTTTCTTGTCCTCTTACATGGTCAAATGCCTGCCCTCCCTTCATGTTCACCGTGATCTCTAAAAACCATTAGTACAAAATATAATAAGTACATATTGAAATAAAATGTGTTAATAAATTTAGATAAATATTACTCGACTTTTAAAGAATTTTAAAAATAATGAAATTATGCTCAAACCAGATTTTTTTAGAATGTTATCATCTCCTTAAGTAGTATTATTTTTTTAAAAAGTAACACCTCTGGATTAATTTGTTTGGAGTGATGCAATATAATTTCCCAAAAGATTCACATAGAAGTTGGTGGACTGGAGTGATAGCACTTCTCAGTATTCTCATTACACACCAGGCTATTTTATAATTCTATGGCTTTCAACTTTCTTCAACCTTGAAAGCCTCATCGTACCTCATGTGCTTGTATACTTATTGCTGAGTATCAGCCACACCCTATCCAAAATCAAATACAGTTTTTCCTCTATATTTGTGAATTCCACATCCATGGATTCAACCAAACTTGGATAAAAAATACTTGAATAAATAGAATGGATGGTTATGTCTGTACTGACAAGTCCAGACCTTTTTTCTTATTATTTCCTAAACCATACGATATAACTATTGACATAGTATTTACATGTTGCTTGACATTATATGTTATCTAGAGATGATTTAAAGTATACAGAAGGATGTGCATAGGTTATATGCAAATACTATGTCATTTTATATAATAGACTTGAGCATCATTGGATTTTGGTATCCGCAGGTGTCCTAGAACCAACCCCCCACAAATACAGAGGGACAGCTTTATTATGCAGCTTAACAATCATTTATATAGCTCATGATTCTGCGAGTTGGCTGAGTCCTATAGAGTTTTGAAACTAGTCTGAGACCTTGTTATATTTCATATGGTTTTGTTAAGCCATCAGCATGTGAGGTGCTTTGTAGCCACCAGGAATATGGTAGCTTATCAACAGACTCAGAAACCCTTCATTAGACCTCCGCACACACCCAGTCTTGAAATATACCTTTGTTTCTTTTCCCCACCCCTCCCACACATACCCACCCACTGCTACTCATTGGGCAGAATTCTGGATTTACAGAAAGCATCCAGAAATCTCTTAGAGGAAAAAGGTTGCCTTCCTTTTGTGTCTTAAACATAATCACAAAAGCCGAACTCAGAGAATTCTCTTCCTACTGCAATTTTTGATGCTGGAGGGCATTTATTCAGTTTTATTATTTTCTTGTTAAAGAATATTTAATCTTACTAGTGGGTGGGTGTGGGTGGCGATCACATCAGAGGGAAGAAAAAGAAATCCAGGCATATTTCTGAGAAAAAAAGATTGTATTAACTGTTACATGATGGTGCATTCTTTATAGTTAATATTCAGCTCAGGAAAGAGCACAAGAGAATAATAGCTTCCAAACTATGGAAAAAGCAAAATCAACTCTGCGTAGGCCATACCCTATGTTAACAAACTCTGAGCTGCTTTCTCTAGGAAACCAGATTCATTTGCTGGTGGACAATTTTTCAGAATTAACCTATTGTTTATAGAGTGCCCTAGAGCTAGAAATGAACATTGGCTAAACAATAGATCAGAGGTTCTCTTGACCTACAATGTTGAAGGTCCAATAGAACTAAGAGAAAGCCTTGGAAGGTTTAAAATATAAGTATCAAGACCAGAATCTGGAGAAAATACCTAAATGACACTGCCATTAACCAAATCACAGTAGTGAAGTGCTGCAGCTGGAGACTGTCTGTGAACTATGTTCCTCCCCTGAGCAGAGTCTCTTGGAGGGAGATCTGAATGCTGCACCTTTACGGTCATCTCAAGGGTTCAAAAAATATCTTTGTTCATATTAGTTGGTTCCTGGTCTGGGTCAAATCCTCATAACACACTTTCTGTAAATGTGAAATTGAATAATAGCATTTTCTAGAAAAAGAAATATTGCAGAGTATTTCTGGAGAATAATTGAGGCATTTAATTGAACAAATATGATATTATGAAAAATTAATAGTTTTCATTTGGAAAAGAGCAATACATGTGCCAACTTGCATTGTTTGATTTCCTAAAGGAAGCTAGACCCTAAGTATCTTTTCCATGTTTAACTAAAAAAATGCAGATTTCAAAGCACCATTTTCAGTTGTAAAGTTTCAGTAATTCATTCTGGTATCTCTTTCCTATCTAATTGCACTACTCAGACTTATTTAAATCTTCTGTTTTAGACAAATCCCAGGAATATAACAGTAGAGGTAAATTAAAAGGATATAGCAAATATCCCCACTTTGCTTCTCAGTTCCCCTGCTGCGAAATCATTGTTTTTTTCATGTTTCCCTTTTCTCTTCTCCTTTATTTGTGATGTTAAGGAGGAAAATCTTTGCCTTTACCTTCTTTGGGTTCAGTGACTAGGGCCTATAAATTAAACTGATAGAAGATAGATAAGGAAGAAAAGACAGATTTTAATCACCAACAAGTATGTGCATATGGGATTTCACGAAGAAATGTGACCTAAAAGGGCAGCTAGAATTTGGGGCTTATATAGCATCTTAATAGGGAAAAGATGGGTGGGGGAGAAAGGACACTTGTGAAAAACCAAATGACTTTTCCCTTAGGACCTTAGATGGGAGATATAATAGTTTTTGTGATAATATTTGTTAAGGCATAGAGTGGAGACTTCTCCATCTCAGTCTTTGCTAGTTGCTCCCAGGGAGAGGATTTATGGCAATTGAGTTGTTTTGAGTTCTTTGGGAATCTCTGCTCCTGGGTAGATAAGGGATTTAAAGTATTCAAATGCTTTCTGCTCAAAATATTCTTTGTGTGTGTCACAGTGACATACTCTGGACCTCTTCATTGACATGGATACTGAAATATTGTTTTGTCACACAATTTGAGAAGCAGATCAAAGGTAGCATGTAATGCCCAGTCATACTACTGGCACTATCTCATCAGTTTAGTGTACTCACTAGAAAACAAGTCAGAAGAGCTTGTAAGTGGCATTCGCTGATGGCATAGTCATGGGAACAACTTCTTGCAAAGAAAAATAAGTATAGCCCTTCCAATCAGAATAGAACCATGATACGAAAGAGGCATTGGAATTAAGGCCATTGGGGAAGGGAAGAAAAAGGACAGAAAGTATCAGACAGGAGATTTTAGAGCCAAACAATAACTGCTTTGTAGCTGGTTAAACTCACTGCGAAACGAAAAATCGGAAACTGTTGGAGGTGGGGTGGGGTACATAACATCAATAAGGGTACCTAATCTCAAACCGGGTGAAGTGGGGACCAAAGGAAGGCCCAAACTTTACCTATATGATGACCACTTGTATACCTAATCCTGAATAGTATCCCACATCTTTAAAATAAAAATAAGTAAAATAAAAATAAGAAAAGCCTATAGGTGAGAAACAATGAAAGTGTCACATGACGAGGGAATTGACAGCACTAGCAAATTAGCAACAGGCCTGGAGAAATTAAACCTTGGCAGTACAGGCAGAGACCATGATCACAGTTGCTATGACCCCTTCTAAATTTTCTACCTGAGTTGAAAACGAGATGAGGGTGAAAACAAAGGTCAGTGTTTATGCTGCTGGTATCCCATGGAATCATTTTAGAGATTTTGATGAAAAGCTGCAAATTCTAGTGTGTGTGTGTGTGTGTGTGTGTGTGTGTGTGTGTGTGTGTGTGTGTGTAAGATAATGTAAGATAAGCATCTCTGAGAGGCACGGGCAACAGGGTTATGTAATAGATGGGTTTGCAGGTATAACTTTGCCTTTGACCAGAGTGGTTCCAGACTAAATAGTGTACTCAAACTTGTCTTGAGAATGTATTTGAAGTTCTACCAGATGTGGGAAGTTATTTGATGCCTTTGAATAAAGAATACTCCTATACTATCAAGGGGTTGATTTTCTTTGAAAAATAAGTATATTCAACTATATTTATTGCACTGTTGTTTTTAGTGACAAAAAAATCTTTAAATAATCCTAATATACATCAATAAGAACATTATTGAATAAATTGCAATATATTCATACTATGCAGTCATAAATGAGCTTGATCACTATCTATTAATGTTGAGAGATATCCATGAAGAAAAATATACCATGCCATTCAAAATTATTCTACAATCATACTTTATAGACTTTAACAAGCAAACTTGTTAAATTACATATCTTTGAATTTAGCTGGTAGATAGATGAACTCCTTACCTTGTGCATGGCTCATTTTTCTCTGCCTCAACATAGCTAAAATAATCCTGAGAAAGTGATTATTACAATAGTAAAATTACTACTTTTTAAAACTTAAAAGAGTAAGACAATTTGGGGAGGTAAAAGATGGAGTAATAAATCTGCAAAATTCTTTGTTTAGGTTTAGGTACTTTAAAAAAGGTTTTCGGGTGAGAGAAGAAAAGACCAGATGCTGCATACTACTGTTTGAGTAGTAGGAAAGGAGATAGAGAAGCAAGAGTGGTCAATCTAAAAGGTATAGAATTGCCTATGTAACCTCATATCTGTACAAAGTATTGTGGTTTTAGACATTTTCACATCTAGTTCCTCACTTGTCAGAAAACTGGATGTATGCCTGCCATTTCACAGAAAAACAAAATAAAAATAGAACTAGATTAGTTCTGCCTAAGTTCTGTCTCTGAGTGCTAGCTAAATTGGGCTATTGATAAATCTGTATGTGGAGTCAGTCAAGAGAAAATAAAGGTTTTCGTCATTGAAGTTTAGAATTGAGATGTTCTTCAGTGTAAATAAATACATGAGCTGTGCTCTGGATGATGCTCACAGCTCTCCTATATTTTACAGAGGCTGTGACAGACTCAGAAGCAGAATGAGGATGGATTAAAAGGGATACCATCTGGGTAGTGATGTAGAGTAAGAGGAAAGAACAGAGAACTTGGAGTAAGGAGGTCACAGATTAATTGAGGTGATGATTGTGATGATTCTGGGTATAGAACTTCCACTTCTGGGAAAGGTAGACTAGTTAATTAAGATTGGCTTTCCTGCTAAAGACAATTAAGAAAGCACACACACACACACACACACACACACACACACACACACCAGCATATTAAAATAATATTCTGGCAAGTGCCAGATCAGATAGCTAAAAAAAAAAAAAAGAAAAGAAAAATAGAGTGAAGAATTACTTGGTCAGGGACCAAAGGAAGATAGATACCCAGGGAGTGAGCCAGAGCTTGGGGCCAACATTTTCTTTTCCCTAGGACATTTACCATTTCCTTAGCAGGTGACTGAGAACCTAAAGGGTTGAATGCTGCTTTTGACAGCTTTATCAAAGTAGAGATACAAGAATTGGCATTCAGGGCTTTCAGGCCTTGGGACCATAGAAGGGTTGTATCCTAAGAGTAGCCCTCACAGATACTGCAGCTCAAGTCATTTCAATCCCTGAGTGGATTGCAGTGATCCCAAATTACCCTAATACTTAGGTCATAGCAGAAGCAATTAAAACTCATTCTAGAGGAGGATAATTTTATCCTAGACCTCACATTATTTCTACTAATATTTTAAAAATATAATGTCTGACAAAAAACGTTTAACCCAATGCATAAGGAGACAAGGTCACCTAAAAGAAAATCAGCAGAAATAACCAATAATACAAAGAAACCAAAGAAGATCTCAGTATTAGAAGGATGAGATACATACTTTAAATTACTTTTTACTGTGCTCATATGTGGAAATTAAAATTGAGAATATTGACATATAATTTTAAATATGTAAAAGGACAAAAAATAAATTCCATAAATGAAATGCAATAAAAAATTAAGAATGGACTGGATGAGTTGCAGTAGATTAGACAGAGCTAAAGAGATAATTAATGAACAGAGGGGTAGTTCAGAAAAAGAAATTTAGAATTAAGTTGAGTTAGTTGAATGGACAGAACATACAGAAGACAAAGTAAAACATATAGTAATATGACCTAGCACACATGTAATTAGAATCTCAGAAGTAGAAGGACAAGAGAGACAGGAGCAGAGCAACATTTGAAAAAAAAAACTGAGAACATTTCAAAATAAATAAAAAGTATCAAGCCCTTTTGGTTCCAAGCAGAATATATAAAATGAAATTAGAACCTAGGCACATCATAATAAAACTATTGAAAACCCAAAATAAAGAAACAATTTTAAAGCAAACTAGAATAAAAATATCAATAACTTTCAAAGAAACAACAATTGGAATGACAACTGACTTCTCAACAGAAACATTATAAACCAAATACCTTAGAATATGTCCTTAAAATATTGAAAGAAAACATGCACCATCCTAAAATTCTATACTCAGTGATCATTTCCTTCAGTAATAAAGGTGATCCAAACACATTGTTTTAGTTATCTATAGTTGCATGACAATATTACAAAAACTAAGTGGCTTAAGTTAAAATAACACATATTTATTATTCCACAGTTTTTGTTGGTCAAGAAAGTAGGTATGGCTTAGCTGGACTCTCTGCAAGGCTACAATCAGGTGTTGTCCAGAACTTGATTCTCATCTGAGGCTCTACTGGGGAAGAATCTATTTCCAAACTCATGTGATTATTTGACTCATTTATTTCCTTTTAGGCTGTCAGACTGTGGGCCTCAGCTTCATGCTGGCTTTCAGTTGGAGACTGGAGGGTTTAAACCCACCCATGTATTATAAGATGGAGGCTGAAAATCAATAAGCTAGGCATTCATCTAAAGAAATTAGGAAAAGAAAGCCAAATTAAAATATGAGAAAGTAAAAAGAAGAAAATAATAAAAAGCAGAAATTAATGAAATAGAAAAAAGTACAATAGAAAGCATCAACAAGGATACAAGTTGGTACTTTAAATCAAATGATAAAATTGATTAAAAATCATAATATATCTGTACATTCTACAAATATAAAATATATTAGAGGGCTATTATATGCTACTTTATGCCAATAAGTTTGAAAAATGTAGATGAACTAGACAAATGTATAGAAAGATATAACTTTAAAAGCTCAACAATAGAAAAAATAGAAAAACTGAGGAATATAAAACTATTTATCAAAATGGAATGTATAAGCTTTTCTACATGTAGGGGAGGAGATATATTGCTTTCCCTCATAGGTTCTTAGTTGAGACATTCTCCTGAAAATAAAAGTCAGATTAACAAGAAAAAAACCAGCAGAAGTTTATTGACATGTGCTGTGGTCTCAGTTCAAAAGTATCTCTCAAAGCACTGACTTGGGGGTTTTGCTTAAATAGTATTTTAACAAAGACCCATAGATACTATAGTGACAAGACAGATGAGAGAGCATCTTCAGCTTTCCAAAAGGTGGGAAAATGTCAGAAGGTAAGTTTGCAGGAAGGGTAAAGTCTGTTCTTATATCTTCTGGTATAAGCTGTCTCTGAGTCGATAAGCAAGCATTGTAAAGGAGCTTATCTTTAGGCAGGAAAAGGCAGCCAGGAGGGCAGGAAGATCTTTATCTTTGTCAATTGCTGTCCTACCATTAGGCAAGCAGAGGGAAGAACAGTGTTCCCCTGCATTTTAAACTTTTCCAGCTCAATAATCCCTGGTATTTTAGAGAAATATTTTGACTTTCTTCATACACAAAAAATTTCCAAGTGAATTCACTAGTAAATTTTACCAAACTTTTAATGGAAATAAAATACCAATCTGTCAAAAACTATGTAACATATAAAGAAAAATGGAACATTCTCTAACTCATTTTAGAGCAGCGGTCTCCAACCTTTTTGGCATCGGGAACTGGTTTCATAGAAGACAATTTTTCCATGGATGGTGCAGGGGTGGGGAGGGCAGGGATGTGCAATCAAACCTCACTGCTAATGTTAATATGTATTTGCAGCTGCTCCCCAGCATTAGCATCACTGCCTCAGCTCCACTTCAAATCATCAGGCATTAGATTCTCATAATGAGCACAACCAAAATCCCTCGCGTGTGTGGTTCACAATAGTGTTCATGCTCCTGTGAAAATCTAATGCCACCACTGATCTGACAGAAAATGGAGCTCCACTCACCTGCTACTCACCTCCTGCTGTGTGACCCAGTTCCTAAACAGGCCACTAACTGGTACCAGTCCATGGCCTGGGTGTTGGGGACCCCTGTTGGAGATCAGCATACTCATGGAAACTAAGATCCCCACAATGATATAACAAGAAACATTTCATGTCTTCATATCACTCAAGAACATAATTGCAAAATCCCAAGTAATATAATAGCCATTCAAATCTAGTAACATATAGAAATATATCTGAAACATGTTTGGTTTATTCCAGAAAGGCAAGGTTGGTTTGATAATAGAAAATTGAACAGTATAATTCATCACAACAGAATTAAGGACAAAAACCATATGATCATCTCCATAGATGGTGAAAAAAATGATAAAATTCTATAACCATATATAGGGGTAAAAAGTTCTGCTAAACAAACTAGTAATAAAAAGCTCCACTAAACAAATTAGCAATAAAAAGGTTTATCAACAGAAAAACCCTACAATAAAAATAATACTTAATCATAAATTGCTGGAAGCTTGTGCTTTGTGTCTGAGAACAAAACAAGTTTGCCTGTTGTCACCTCTTCTATTCATCATTGTATTGGAGGACCTTGACAGCAATAAGGTAAGAAAGAAACTTGAAACTGATACAGAGGAGAATAAAAATAACTGAACTCTACAAAAGTTTGAATAGCCCAACTTTGATTGGGAAGGGTGTGGCTGGGACTAATTTGTCCTCAGTTTGGTATACCTATTACCTTTTCTGTCTCCTGAACTTAGCTCTGTGCAAGTGATGTGGCATATCTGGAAAAAATACAAAATACAAAATTGTGGTTAGTGAAAACCCAAACTTGTGCCCTATTCCAGGCCAATGCTATGGGAATATCTTATTTTGATTTTACTGTGGCTGAGAATAGGTAAAGTACTGAAAGAATATGATTTTGACAGACTTTTTTTCCTGGGGCTATTTTTAGAATGGAATCAACCAGATACTGACGTATGTTTGGGTACTTGAGGACTGACTAATCAGTATTGTGACTCACCTACTCTTAAAGAAAATGACATGCATCTGGCTATTTTACACACATGAAAATGTCTTAGCCTAATGCTAATGGGTGAGTAAGCTTAGCTTCAGCAATTGAGATGATAATAAAACAATTTATTTTAAGACTTGCAATTACTAGAGAAGTTCAAACAGCAAGGTTGATCATGCTAGAATCAATAAAGATCTTTGCATGATAGATCGACAGGCCATGTGGATATGAAGGGAGCAATAGATACAATCTACCGGCATCAGTGCAGCTTTGATTATATTAAAATGATATTCTCCTCCAAAAGAGAGGACGATTTCTCTACTTTACTATTCTTAGATATCTACTGGGAAGGTAATTGGGAAAAAAGTCATTGAGGGAGTCACTGGGTAGGTGAAAAGTATTAAATAAATTATGATTTGTTGAAGTCAGCATGACTATACTTGGGAGTGGGCTCATAGGTCCTTAAGTGAATTTATGGTGTCTCTATAGATGGCATTGACATTATTTCCTTTTTAGCCTAACAACTAAATATAGTGAACTTTTCCCACTGATTTGGCTGTTAACTGGGCTGCATATATGCAAAGTCAAAACAATAGAGCATTTTTAAAGCTTAGCCAAAATGGGTGATTGACTCACATCACCAGCTACAAATATAGGTCTAAGGGTCTTCCAGATACTGGAGTACTGATGTTTAATTTCATCTTGCTTCTCACAAACACATAAAGTGTGATGAACTTGTTGCTCCTGGGTAGGCAATGAAAGATCAGCAACACACCAATTTAAAGATGTGAGCGTAGCCATGTGTTGAGCATTACTAGCAATTCTGTGATGCTTTAAAATAGGATAGGTATTCACATATCGCAGTTACAGTTTTTAAATGTTTATCTCCTTTGAGGCAGCCATGTGAACCAAATCTTGAGATTTGGTTTTGCAATGTGATTCTAGAATGGGTACTGTTCCTTATTACACATTCCTCCTCTTGGTCTCCATTTTAGGTTGTTCAGAGTATGCACCATACAAGGTTACTGCCATTCACACTGGCACTTATACAGAACTAACTTACATGGGAGTGCTGCACATGAGTATAGACATTTCAGGCTTCTTGGTTGAGTCCTGGATTAACGAGAAGGAAGAAAGATAGCACATCTGATAGCAAAATGGAGATAAACCTTCACTCTCCTTTGTGGTGATGCACATCTCAGCAGAGACTGCACTCTCACATTTACTTTGACACACACATGTGCCCATGGCTGTGCCTACTCCTGACTCTTCTTTGAGTGCCCGGATTCCAATATTTTTCCTTACTCTGAACTTGTCATGATCAGCTCATCTGAGAATGGAGTGTATGCTCTCCTTATGTGTTATGTGCCAGGGGATAAGTGTGCACAGGAATATTGTATGTGTGTGTGTGTGTGTGTGTGTGTGTGTGTGTACAAGCAGCTGCCACCTTCTGGCTCTGGAAACATCTGCAGATTCAAATGGAGTACATTTGCAGCAGTGGCTGAAATAACTCAGTTGGGAGGGCATTAGACTAAAGGTCAAAATGGGATACATTTGAGCAGGCTTTGCCCAGTTTTTGGTGTGATGCAAATGTTCTGGTCGACAGTTTATAAAGCCGTTTGACTTACGTAATCACTGGATGCTACTGCTTAAGCCCCAGAGATAACTGGGGCTTACTTCCTTTTCCCCCTCTCTTACCCCTCCTTGTCCTTTACACACTGGCCACTTCTGGGGCCAATTTAAAGATGTGTGGCAGGCTGAGAAAAGGACACTTCCCCCAAGATATAGTTACTTCCTAATCTCCAGAGCCTGTGATTATTACCTTCCATAGAAAAGAGTGAATATTGCTTTATTTGGCAAAAGATGTGATTAAGGATCTTGAGACACAGAGCTTATCTTGAATATTCTTGGTGGGGCCTAAATGCAACCACGTGTATCCTTGTAAGAGTTTAGGGACAAACACAGTCACCTAATGTGACTGGATGGAGCAATAGCTTGTTGCTGTGTATGATTGCTGAGATTGCACATTAACATATGTATGAATTTTCTATTACTGCACAACAAATTACCACAAACCTAGTGACTTGCAACAACAAATACATATTATGTCACAGTTTTTTGTGGGTCAGGAGTCTGGGCACGGCTTAACTGGGTCCTCTGCCGGGCAGCAATCCAGGTGTCAGCCAGAGCTGAATTCTCATCTAGGGGCTTGATTGATGATGAATCTGCTATCAGACTCTTATGGTCATTGACAGAACTCACTTTCTTGTAGTTGTAAGGCTGAGGACTCTGGTTTCTTGCTGGCTATTGGCTGAGGGCCAACCTCAGCTCCTAGAGGCCTTCCATTGGTTCCTTGCCATTTGCCCTTTCTATAGGCCTTCGCATAACATGGTGGTTTGCCTCTTCAAAGCCAGCAAGGAAGAAAGATAGCAAATCTGATAGTAAAATGTAGTAATATAATATAATTATAGGAGTGATATCTCATCATCTTTGCCATATTCTATTGGTGGAAGCAAGTCACAGGCCCCATCACACTCAAGCAGAGGTGACCATACAAAAAGGTGTGAAATCCAGGAGGTGGGGATCACAGGACAACTGTAAAGTCTATCTTCTGCAATATATTAATTTAACAAATTATATGGAAAGATGTTGGCCAAAGGGTAAAAAGTTTCAGTTTTGCAACATAAGTAAGTTCTGGAAAGCAAATGTCCAGCCTGGTAACTATAATTGACAATACTTTATTGTATACTTGGAAGTTGCCCAGAGGATGCATCTTAAAAGATAATGATGTAAAGTGATGAGTATGTGAATTACCTTGATCATGACTATTTCACAGTATGTATGAATACCAAAATATCAAGTTGTATACATTAAATATATACAATTTTTATTTGTCAGTTATACTTCAATGAAACTGAAAAAAAAATTGAGGAGTGAAAACCTTTCTCTAATTCACACAATGGTCTCACATAGGTTAAAAGCAGCTTTTTTCCCCATTCTAACCATCTTTATTTTTTTCTAGCCAAAGTTGTGTTAAAATGATAAACCAAGGGACACATATGTAGTTATTAGCTGACAGAAGGTGACTAAAATCTGGGAGAATATAATCATTGTGTAGTTTTATAGACATTTCTTTCATTTATTGATAACATGTATTGGAATGTGTCTGGTTTTGGAAAAGAAATCTCAAACAAACCACCGCAACTGAAAATATCTCCTCTTGGCTCAAATTCTTTTTTTTATCAGACAAAATATCTCCCACACAAGTTCTATAAATATGCATTTGCTATAAAGTTGTATGTTCCTCTTAATGAATTTAGAAAGCAAGGTTTGCATTAGTGTTGATCAAGTTTCTCTGGGCCCCTCTAACTAGAAATTATTATGAGCCATAGTGTGTTAGATACTGAGCTACGGTGTGTTCAAAACATCCTCCATTTTCATTGTCCCAGGTAAAGTTTAGACCTGAGTCATCACTTACCTGTATTGTTGCCAAAGACTCCTGACTTCTTATTCTAGTTTATGCCTCTTTGATTTATGTTTCTCCTTGGCCTACAGGCTTTTTGTAGTGCTTCATTGCCTTCACCTTAAATCCTGAATCCTTTGTCTGTCCTCCAAGGCCCTGCATGGTTCCCCTGCTGGTCAATTCCTTCAGACTCTTTTCCCAACATCAAGGTGGTCATATTGAATAAGGAAAACATGCCGTAGGCCTTTGCATATTCTGTTCCTTCTATCTGACTTGTCTTCTTCCCTTTCTTCAATTCATAAATTCCAACTCCTTTCTTTTGTATTTATTAACTTATATTGTGAAACATTTCAAACATAAAAGAAATACAGAGAGTAACATAATAAACAAGCATGTCCCCACCACCTGTTTTAAACATTTTGCTATCTTGCCATGTTTACCTCAGATGTATTTTTTTCTAATTTTTGTGGTAAACATTTTCTAGCACACAGAAATTTAAAAGAACAGTACAATGAATACCCATATATTTGGTACTGAGTTTCAACAATTGTTAATATTTTGCCTATTTATTCTCCCTGTTCCCTCTCTTATTCTGTTTATTTATTACCATCTCTCTCTCTACATGCACACACACACACACACACACACACACACACACACACCCCGTTTAAACAAATCTAAGTTAAGTTGTTGCAGGCATCATCATGATACCAAAAGATTTCCACATACTTCTCCTAAGAATAAGGTGTTTTCCTCCCTAACCTTCATATCATTGCTACATCTAGAAAAATTAACAATGATTCTCTGACCTCATGTAATACTCTCTCCATATAAAAAGACAATTTTTCAAAAAATGTCTTTTTATAACTCTTTTTTTTCAACAGCATAATCCTGAAGGCTATTTTTTTCACAGGATTCATTCACGGTTCACTCTTTACATCTGGCTTTTGATTCTTTAAACTCTTTCATTCTAGAATAGTTACTCATATAATTTTTTCTTATGGTACAGACTTTTGGAAGGGATTAGGTCTATTGGCGAGTGGTATATCTCATAATCTGGATTTCTCAGACTTTTTCCTCCTGTTTTAATTTAGCATCTACCTTTGAAACATGTGTCTCCTGAAAACAGAAAGGTTTCTTCTCTCATTCTTTTTCCTAATGGTTTTCACATATTGATGCCTGAATCAATGATATCATTGGCAATTAGAAAATGGTATTTTCTAATTCTATTATTCTACATTTATTAGTTGCCATTCTGTTGCAAAGAAGAGCATTCACTGATCAACTGGGAATGAACTTCAGTTCCTCCTCCAGGACAATTACTTCATTCTTTCCTTTTAATTAGCAATTTTCAGGGTACATCGTCTCCAATGATGGCAAATGAGTGACGTGTTTCTTCCTTTTCTTATTTTGAGTACTATTATGGGCTTTCTTGGTCTGAGTTTCCCCAGAAACAGACCCTAAGACAGGGTTCAAGTGGAGGTAGTTATTTGGGAGGCGAAAGCATTGGTAGAGAAGTAGGAAAATGAGACAGGGAAAAGAAGGAAGAAAATCAGAGTATTACTTAGTGGTTCACCACTGCAATTAACTAGAGTTAAATCCGATTGCAGAAGACAGCCATGTTGTACATGTGCCACAGAGTCATCTCATTTGAGGGATGTTTGTTCACCACTTCTTTTGGCCAATTTTTGAACAGTGCTCTTAAGGAGTGCTAATTCTCTGATATTATCCACTAACCATGTAGGCAGGCAACAGTCTTCAACATCCAGAGACAGTTCTCAGACAAAGAAACACAAGTGTTGGCAGCTGAAAGTTTGCTGACAAGGGAGTATGAGTAGGACAACAACAGCGAAGGATGGCGGCACGAATGTATGGATTTTTATTTGTTCAGCCTGTTAGACCACTTAGAGTCATTATTTTTGACGTTCAAAGTCTCCCAAATATGGCCACTGGGAACTTTTTTAAGCCTGCTTGCCCTGGAATCCTTTGGCACTTTCATTAGGTTTGGGCACTTCTTTATTTTCTAGCATATAGTGAACTGAACTTACCTTACATTTTTTGCTGCCCAAGACCTGGAGTTAAACATTTCTTCAAGAAGTTCTGATTCATACTACAGTGGAAACCAAGATCTGAGAGCTAATGATGCTCATTGTTACTGGGTATGTGCTTGCTTGCTTCTTGACCCTTTGAGTGGCCTAGTTTCACAAGTTCACATTGAAATTTTCAAGTCAAATTTTATGATTTTATAATTCAGAATTTTAACTTAATTTTTTATTTTTGCTTTTATTTTTTTTCCTACACTGAATGTATGGTTTCTAGTAACACCAACTTATGATTTCAAAATTACTGTACCAATATTACTACTAACTGAGTAAAGATTATAATAATTTATTTGCAATTGTTTTGTTCTTACTATATCCCATTAAGAATGTGCAATCAGAGTATCATGCTTTATAATCACCTGAAGTAATTTTCTCTCTCACTTTCTTTTCTTTTTAACCATTTTGACATGCAGTTATGATCATTCATTTCCATTTTAGGGTTTTTTTGTACTTTATTTTGGAATACAGTAAAACATTTCCGCAGTGCATATATTAAAACCTAGACAAGAAAATGCCCAGAGAAGTACTACGCCTTCTTTAGTTTTCTAGTTTACCTTTCCTGTGCTTGTTTTTTGCATATATAGTTCTTTTACTTTTTTACCCATATTGTAGGCTACTATATATGCTGTTATATACCTTGCATTTTCCTCTTGACAGTATAATCCTGGAGGTTACTTCAATTCATAGAGACCTTCCTCATCCTCTTTTAAAGCTGCATAACACTCCATTTGATAGTTCTAACATAGCTTACACAGCCCCTACTGAAGGACATTTGGGTTGATTCCAAACTTTTGCTTTCTCACATAAGTTTGCAACGGATAATCTTGTGTGTGTGTGTGTGTGTGTGTGTGTGTGTGTGTGTGTAGTGTATGTGTGTTTGTTTATAAAGGTGTGACTTTAGAATAGATTCTATGATGTGGAATTGCTTGGTCAAAAAGTGAATGTGTTTGGTCATTTTATGTAACATTTGCATATTCCTTCCCATCATGGTTGTACATTTTATCTTCATACCTCACTGTCCAGTTATACTCTCACATTATTTACAGTATCACATTTCCCATCTAAAATCTTTTGCCTTCAATAGTTTCCTTTTGTCTAATTACATTGGTTAATACCTCCAATACAATGTTGAGTAGTGGAAATAGTGAGATCCTTATAGTGTTTCTGACTGTAGTAGGAATGCCTCCAATGATTCCCTATTAAGATGCTGGCTTTATTCAATTCTATTTTATCACGAAAGGAAGAACCAGTAACTATTTTAATACATGTTTTTATAAGAATGGGTTCTGACTATTGTCAGATGCCTTTTAACATCTATGGAGGTATAATTTTAAAGATACATTAATGTGAAGCATTGCATTAGTGGACTTATAAAAACATTGAACCTTTCTTGCATTCCTGGAATAAACCTTGTTTGTTCATGATGTGTGAGAAACTCTGTGAATCTACTCTCCAGTGAAACTGCTGAAAATTATAGTAAAACAAACAAGCATTTAAAGTCTCTGAAAATATGCCTAAGGGCATAATGCAGATGAAGACACATTTATTTAAGAGAATCTACTAAAACTCAGTAAGAACTGTGAGTGTATGATATTTGAACCAGACCTGTATTCTCCCCTCTTTTCCCCACGCTCAGTAAGGCAGAAACGCCACTCCACAGCAGTACAACCCAAAACACAGGGCTACTTTTTCTCCCAGCTACCAGTTGAAGGCTATATTACTGGGAGAGGCATAACATCAACATTTCTCATCCTGCTTCCAGCTACCTGTTGCTGAGTCTGGCAAGTGCAGGTGAGAGGTAAGGGCTCTCTTCTTCTGCCCAATCCCTACTTGTGGAATTGAGTCTGTACCTTGAGTGTGTTGCCACTGAGTGTACTAGGCCTCAATTATCCTTAATCCACTAGCGAGGCAGGGGCTCCATGCTGCAAGAGGCAAGCAGAGGAAATCTGGGGCTGCTCTTCTCCATCAACAATAGCCCAGATCGTCTGAGACCCAATCCCCACCACTGCACAATAGGTCTATGTAACAAATATGCACATGTACCCCCTGAATCTAAAATAAAAATTAAAATATACTTGAAATAAGCAATTAAACAAAAAAGAACCCAGATCTTAAAGCAGGATTGTTATTCAGAGATAAACGTATCATTGTCCCCAAACCCAGCTCCAGAGCACTCGCTTGTAGAGTTTGCTTTTGGGGAGAAGCAAGCCATGAAATAAAAAGCTCCAATTCCTCCCCAAAGGAATTTACTTTATCTGTAACAGAGTGTGAGAGGGTCAAGCCTAAAGGAGCTCTTAAAAATAGTGAAAGTTGTGGTGAAAGGCAACTGGGGGAGATTGATAGATTCATTGGAGATACAGGTTAAATTGTAGGTTGGCTGGTTTGCCAGTGAAACACAGGGAAAGAGAAAGTTGGAAAGAGCCCTCCTGAGGTCATAACAAACTTCTAATATAAACTTTGTGAGCTATCCTTTCAAAGCAGCCCAGATTTTATTGGATTTATGGTGAAGCAATTTCTATCCCAGTACATTGTCTGAAACAACAGCGCAATCAGCCAGCAATTAGTGAAGCTTAACTGCTGGATAGGGTCAGGGAAGGAAAGAGACTGTAAAAGAGAGCCTGCCAAACCTATTGTCATCCCAGCATGACTGTGGGCACATCTAAGACTGCATTCCCTGTAAAGCAACATCGGGGGTTCACACCGTGGGAGTAAATAGACTTCACTGAAATAATTCAGATGGTAATTAAGCAAGTAAACAAGCAAATAATAAGCCCTGAGGGGAAGTAACCACTATCCAGAGTTGCTACAATATATTATCTAAAATTTTTGTTTTCCAAAAAAAAAAATCCAAGGCATGCAAAGAAACAGGAAAGTGTAACTCATATGTTGCAAAGCAACTAACCAACCAACAAAACAAACAAAAATCAGTCATCAGAAACTGTGAGTTACCAGATGTCTGATTTGACAGATGTCCGATTTGACAAAGCAGTCTTGATAATTATGTTCAAAAACCTAAATGAAACTAGATTAAATAAGTAAAGTATGACAATAACGTCTCATTAAATAGAGAATATCAATAAAAAATAGAAAATGAAAAAGATCCAAATGGAAATTCTAATTTTGAAAATGCAACCATAGGGGTCAACAGTAACTTTGAATTGGCAGATAAAATAATTAGTAAACTTGCAAATATATCAGTAGAGATTATTCAATCAGAAGAACAAAGAGAAAAAGAATGAAGGAAAATGAAAAGAGCCTTAGAAAAATGTGAGATGTCATTAAGCACGCCAACATATGCAGAGTGAGAGTATTGATGGAAAGAAGAGAAAGGAAGAGAAAAATATTCAAGGAAATTATGGCTGCAAACTTACCAATTATTTTTAAAAATATGAACGTATACATCCCAGATGCTCAATGAGCTCCAAAGAGACCTGCAGATAGACACATCATAGTAAAGATAGAATTACTATTCAACATTGTAATAGAGACTTAAGCCAGAGCAATTAGGTTACATAAATAAATGACATCCAGATTGGAAAGAAAGAAGTAAAACTATCTTTATTTCCAGATAATAAGGTCCTATATGTAGAAAATCTGAAGGAATCCATTGAAAACAGAGTTAATAAACAAATCCAGCAAAGTTGCAGGATACAAAATCAGCATTAAAAACTCCATTATATTTCCATACACTTGTAATAAACAATCTGAATAAGAAATTAAGAAAACAGTTCAATTTATAATAACATTGAAAAGAATAAGTTATTTAGGAATAAATGTAACAAAAGTAATGCAAACCTTATACTCTGAAAACTGCAAAACATTGTTGAAAGAAATTAAAGACATAAATAAATGGAAAAACATCACATGCTCATGAATTGAAAGATTTAATACTATTACGATGGCAATACACCCCGTATTGATCTACAAATTCAGTGCAATCCCTATCACATTTCCAGATTCCTTCTTTGCAGAAATTGTCAAGATACATCCAAAATTCACATGGAGTTGCAAGGGACCCAAAATAACCAAAACAAACATAAAAAGAACAAATTGGGAAGATTCATACTTTCTGATTTCAATACTTACTATAAAGCAATGGTGAACAAGACAGTGTGGTACTGGCACAAGAAAAGGTATATAGAACAGTGGAATAGAATTGAAAGTTCAGAAATAAACTCATACATGCATAGTCAACTGATTTTTGACAAGGATGCCAAGACCGTTCAATGCGGGAAGAATAATCTTTTCAACATATGGTGCTGGGACAACTAACTGTATGCAGATAGTCACACACAAAAGATTGAAGTTGCACCATTACTTCATGCCATATATAAAAACGAAATCAAAATGAATCAAATACCTAAGTGCAAAAGCTAAAGCTGTGAAACTATTAGAAGAAAACTTAGTAGTTAATCTGAATGATGTCAGATTTGACAATGGATACTTCAATATGACATTCAAAGGCACTAGTAATAAAAGGAAAATAAATAACTTGAACTTTATAAAAATTAAAATATTGTTTCACAAGATAGTATCAAGAAAGTGAAAAGACAACCCACAGTATGGGAGAACATATTTGTAAAGTATGTATTTGATAAGAGACATATCTAGCATATATAAATAACTTTTACAACTCAATAATGAAAATTACCCAATTAAAAAATAGGCAAAGGATCCAAACAGACATTTCTCCAAAGAATATATATAAATAGCAAATATGCATATGAAAAGATGCTCCACCTCATTAATTATCAGAAAAATGCAAATCAAATACACAATGAGATAACACTTCATACTCACTAGGATGGCTATCATAAAAAAACTCAAATAATAATGAGTTTTGGCTAAGATGTGGAGAAATCAGAACCTTCATATACTCCTGGTGGAAATGTAAATGGTATAGTCACTTTGGAAAACACTCTGGCAGTTTTTAAATGGATAAAGTTATTATATGACCCAGCAATTCTGTTTCTATGTATATATCCAATAAAAATAAAAATATGTGTCACAGAAAAACATTTACATTAATGTTTATAGCAGAATTATTCATAATACCCAAAATTGGAAATAGCTACATGTTCATTACCTAACGAATGGATAAATAAAATGTGCTATGTCCATGTGATGCAATATTATTCAGTCATAAAAAGAATAAAGTACTGATACACATTATAACATGACTGAATCTTGAGAACATTATGCTAAGTGAATTGAAAAACAAAAGACCACATATTATATGACTTCATTCTTATGAAATGTCCAGAATAGGCAAATCCATAGAGACCAAAAGCAGATTAATGGTTGCTTAGGGCTTGAGGGTATTGCGGAGGTAGGGAGGTGATAGCTAAAGGGTACAGGATTTCTTTTTGAGGTGATGAAATGTTCTAAAATTGACTGCAGTGATAGTTGCTTATATCTGTAAAAATACTAAAAACTATTGAATCACACACTTTAAATTGGTGAATTATATGATATGCGAATTATATTTCAATAAAATGCAAATTTTTTGAACAAAGAAACTTCCTAAGCTTTTGTGGCTTAATATATAGTCAATTTTTATGAATGAATACTGTTTATCATCAGGGTACACAGATTGATATACAGTCATGCACTGCATAATGATGTTTTTGGTCAATGATGGACTGCATATATCAAGGTGGTCCCATTAGATTATAATGGAGCTTAAAAATTCCTATTACTCAGTGATGCTGTAGCCGTCATAATGTCACAGCACAACACATTATTCACATATTTGTGGTAATGCTGGTGTAAACAAACCTACTGCTCTCAATTATGTACAGTATATAATACTTGATGACAATAAACGACTGTGTTACTGGCTTATGTGTTTACTATACTATACTTTTATTGATATATTAGAATATAATCCTTTAAAATGTCTGTCTATCATCTATCTATCTATCTATCTATCTATCGATGAAATGTTATTCACTCCCCACTCACTGATTCTCTCACAGAAACTTTCAGTCTTGCAAGCTTCATTCATGGGAAGTGCCCTATACAAGTGTCCTATTTTTAAATCTTTCATACCATATTTTTACTGTATTTTTACTTTGCTATCTTCAGATATGTTTCGATATGCAAATACTTACCACTGTGTTACAGTTACCAACAGTATTCAGTATAATAACATGATGTACAGGTCT
This sequence comes from Tarsius wallacei, assembly GCA_963574415.1. Lineage (NCBI taxonomy): Eukaryota > Metazoa > Chordata > Mammalia > Primates > Tarsiidae > Tarsius > Tarsius wallacei. The sequence continues at coordinate 7,343 of CAUYQG010061665.1, read as the reverse complement.
GTATCCCAGGAGCAATAGGCTATATCAGACAGTTTAGGTGTATAGTAGGCAATCTTATCTAGGTTTGTGTAAACTTACTCTGTGATACTCAGACAACAACAAAATCACTTAACTATGCATTTCTCAGAACGTATTGCCTTCCTTAAGTGAGGGAAGACTTTATATGTAGCTTTATTTATTTAGTTGCATTTCATACTGTATTAGTTTGGTAGCGATGGCATAACAAAACACCACAGATTGAGTGGCTTAAACAACAGAAATTATTTTTTTCCATAGTTCTGAAGAAAAGTCCAAGATCAAGGTGTCAGAAAGATGAGATTTTTTCCGAGTCCTCACTCCTTGGCTTTCAGATGGTTACCTCATTGTGTCCTCATACAATATTTCTTCTGTGCATGCATCCCTGATGTCTCTCTGTGTGTCCATTTTTTTTTTTCCTGTTATAAGGATATCAGTCATATTGAGTTAGGGCCTATCCCAATGACTTCATTTTAACTTAATCACCTATTTAAAGACCCTTTCCTCCAAATAAAGCCATATACTGAAATAATTACATTACATGCATATTATATATAATTGAATGAATAATCATGTAAATTATAGGAATATACTGAACTATATCCATCCTATTGTGGATAGTTCTTTTTATTGATTTTTATTTTTCACAACAAAAAACTTCAATAAAAATTATGTTGTCTCCTGTGCACACGTGAGAATGTTTCTCTAGTATATATTTACAGAATTGCTGAATTGTAGGCTACATGCATCTTTAACTTTCTAGATATTTCCAAATTACTTTCCAAAGTGGTTCTATCAATTTACATGCCTAACATTAATATATGATAACGCCACTTTTCAAAAAATGATCTCACATAAGACTCGTTTATTTTCCCCAAACGTATGAGTATGAAATGGTATCTTGTTTTAATTTACCTTCTCTTACTTCTAATGAAAATGAATATCCTTTCACATGTTTATCAGCCATTCAGAATTCTTATTCTGCTATTTGACTGTTTAAATCCTAAGAGCAATTTTTTCAGTGATATATATATCATTCGAAAAATATATGTGTGTGTGTGTGTATGTGTGTGTGTGTGTTTGTGTTTGTGTTTTCTCCCAGTCTGTGTGTTGCTTGTCTTAACTTTATTAAGACTTTGTGGTGGGTAGAAAAACTTTAATAAAACATTTTATTTTATGATTTATATATTTGATATCTTGCTTAAGATATTTGTCCTTGCTCTGATTTCTTATCCCCAAATAAAGCTGTCATCAATCCATTTTCTTTGTGTTATGCACATGTTGTTCCATCTATCAGACTCCTCTTGAGTCTAGGTTGCCTCCGTGACTTTCTTTGATCAACAGAATGCCACAGAAGTGATATAAGAAATCTGAGACCACCATACTGTGAGGAAGCTCAGATTATCCATGTGGTGATAGAGAAAGAGTTCACATAAAGAAGTATCAAGGCACCACGTGAGTTAAGATTTCTTGGACCGCCGGGCTCGGTGGCTCAGCCTGTAATCCCGTGCCTTTGGGAGGCTGAGGTGAGTGGATTGCCTGAGCCCACAGGTTCGAGACCCGCCTGGGCAAGCAAGACCTCATCTCTACAATAAATCAAAAATTAGCCGGGCGTGGTAGTGCACGCCTGTAGTTACCGCTACTTGGAAGGCCTAGGCAGAAGAATCACCGGAGCCCAGCAGATCGAGGCTGCGGTGGCCGGGAGCGGCCACTGCACTCCAGTCTGGGCGACAGAGTGAGACTTCAACTCAAAAAAAAAAAAAAATTTCTTGGACCTTCCAGTTGGCTCAGCCACCAATTAAATGCAGCTGAGTGTGTTACCCCTGACACCACATGTAACAAAAACCTTCTAGCTGAGCCCTGCCTAAATTTCTGACCCACAGAATCATCAGAAATAACAATTGTTGTTTTAAGACACTAAGACTTGGGATGCCTTGTTATACAGAAAAAAAGGCTGAAATGCCTACTGTTGTAATGAAAATATGATCTTGCAGTTTTTTCTAAAGCTTCTAACGTTTTGCATAAAGTCTTTATTCAAACTAAAATGTATTTTAATGTATTATGAGGATTAGGAATCTGACACTGTTTTATTACATCATATATTGAATAATCCATGCTTTCCCCACTGATCTGTTGTAGGCAAGTGCAACAGAAGTGCCCAGAAATGAACATGGAAATGCTATATTTATCTATCTACATGCTACTGTCATACAATATTAATTACTGTAATTTTATAATTGTTATAATATTAGATATGGCAACAACACTGCCCCAGTACCTAGTTATTTTTCATAATTTTTTTTTACTGTTGTCCTATGAATCTTGGGATTAGTTTGTCAAGTTCTATGTAAATCCTATTTGAATTTTGATCAAAGTTGTGTTGAAATTATACTCTGTGGAGTATCTTGTACATATTTGCTAGGTTTATTTCTAGGTACCTAATAAATATTGATGCTTGTGGATAGGATATTTTTTCAATTGCATTTTAAAATTAGTTATTAATGATATATAAAAATGCTGTTGCTTTTTGTACGTTAATGATATATTGGGCAAGTTTACCAAAATCTTAATTTCAATAATTTTATTCAAAATTATCTTTTATTTTCTTTGTAAATAGTAATAGATGGAATGAGAATATATATGCTAAAATATGAAATCATATTACTTTGTACTTTAATTTGCATTTTCTTGCTTATTAATGAGGATGAATATCTCTTCATTTGCTTCTTGGCCATTCAGGTTGCTAACTCATTCTTCCTCTTCTAGGAATTCGTAGGACTTTCTATTCTTACCTGAATAGAATTGATCACAGGATTCTCTTACTTATTAAGTCTGTACTGTTATGTATCATTTTACATACTTAATGTGGTTTTTATGTACATTTTCTCCTTCATCTGTTTTTTGGCAATTTATCTCTTTTATTAGCTTTTTGAAACAATCTTCTTTAGATTGTATTGATCTCTGATTTTCTATTTCTATTTCAGTGAATTTCTCTCCTATTTATTATTTTTTCTCCTTGTACTTTCTTTAGGCTTAATTATGTGTTTTTTTCTATCCTTTCCTTTCCCTTGAATACTTAACTTTAGTTTGAATTCCCTTAATATTTTAACCAATGAATTTAAGCTACTGATTTCCTGTGTCATTTTAGCTGTAGCTCCAACATTTTGATGTCATTATTTTTTAACATTTTAAAATTTCTCTTGTGATTTCTCTTTAACCTGAAATCCTTAGTTCTTGATTTTTCAAATTTCTATGCACTTAAAAAGTCCTGCAATTATGTTTTATTTTAACTCTGAAAAAAAGTCTGTCATTTTATTATATAGGACCCATGGGTGCAACTAATAGAACATAATTGCAAATGAAGTGAATTAGATTTTTTTGTATTAGTAATTCTCAGTGGCCACAGGCAGAGTACTTCTATTTGCTTTAATCTTCCTACTAGTTTTACTGGGGCAATAATAAAATATAACCTTTTTTCTTCTCGCAATAGTCTCAAACAGTCAAATCTTTCTAGCAACCAGAGTGACTGTCAGTGTACAGAAGCAATACTATACTGCTTATAACTTCAAAAAGTAAATATCCTAAAAGAAAAATTATTTTAAGCTCTAGTGAAAGTTGGGTCTAACTTTGAGGAAAATAATCCCCAAAGGACCTTAGATAATGCCAACTTTTTTTTGTTTTTGAAGTTAATTGCATTGTGGTAAAAAATGTGATATGTAAGATACTAATTCCTTATATTTTTTGAAATTACTTTTATGACATAGTGCTTGGTCAATTTTTGAAATTGTATCAAGTATACTTAAAACTTAAACTATAGTCTCTGTTGAGTTGTCTCTCTTTCCCTCTCTCTCTCTCTTCCCCCCACACACAAACACACAGATACTGTGTTGTTCAAGTCTCCAACCCTTTATACTCTTACCTGTTTGATCTATCAATTTATGATAGAATTATGTGTAACATTCATCTAGTAGTGGGTTTATCAACTTTTCCTTGTAACAGGTTTTGCTTTATGTATTTCAAGGCTATATTACTTGATGCATTTACATTTATAATTCACGATACTGATCGTTGCTTTTTTTGTTCTGATTATTTTCTTTGTTTTAATGCAATGTTACTATTTATCAGTTTTTCTTCTTTTATTCTTCCTTTAAACAAAAACAAAAACCTTTGGCTGCCTGACCTATTTATCCTCAGTGATGCTCTTTAGTTAAATCTGTTTTGTTTAATATTAATATGACTATACCAGTTTTCTTTCTTTCTTTTTTTTGAGTTGGAGTCTCACTCTGTTGCCCAGACTGGAGTGCAGTGGCACACTCCCGGCCACCGCAGCCTCAACCTGCTGGGCTCCGGCGATCCTTCTGCCTCAGCCTTCCAAGGAGCTGGAACTACAGGTGTGTGCTACCACGCCCGGCTAATTTTCGATTTATTGTAGAGATGAGGTCTTGCCAAAGTGCCTAGGTGGGTCTCAAACCCGTTGGCTCAGGCAATCCACTTGCCTCGGCCTCCCAAAGTGCTGGGATTACAGGCTGAACCACCGAGCCTGGCCGACCAGTTTTCTTTTGTTTAGTATTTTCCTGGTATAGTTTTTCTCATCTTTTTATTTTTAAGCTTTCTTCATGGTTTTGCTTTAGATGTTTCTCTTATGTTAAATATATGGAATTTATTTTTTAATATTCAACCTGTATTTTTGCATAAAAATGAAGTTAGTACATGGATTGATACATTTTTTTCTATATTTCTTATCTTCTGTTTATTCTGACACTAGGTTATCGCTTTTCTTTTTTTACTAGTTATCCTTAACATTTTGATCTACATACTTAATTATATTATTTTTTTACATTGCCTAAAATTATTGACTAATATTGGTCTTTTCTCAAACATAATGAAGAGCTTATCATTCTTTAACTATGCATAAAATAACACCCATCTTATTACTGATGTTTAGATATTTAGTTTTATTATTTGCAAACAGAATAATTTTTACAGCAAACAATAAATTATACTTTTGTGTTTTATTATTTTAATCTACTCTTTTTTCCAGTGCTTACTTTTTTCTTTCCAAAGAACAACCTTTTTTTTTTTTTTTTTAGTTGGAGTCTCAATCCGTCGCCCAGACTGGAGTGCAGCGGCGGCTCCCGGCCACCGCAGCCTCGACCCGCTGGGCTCCGGCGGTCCTTCCGCCTCAGCCTTCCAAGGAGCTGGAACTACAGGCGCGCGCTACCACGCCCGGCTGATTTTTTGATTTATTGTAGAGATGAGGTCTTGCTTGCCCAGACGGGTCTCGAACCCGCGGGCTCAGGCAATCCACTCACCTCAGCCTCCCAAAGGCGCGGGATTACAGGCTGAGCCACCGAGCCCGGCAAGAACAGGTTTTTAAGTTTTATTGAGATAACTCATCTCACTGATTTATACCCATTTGAAATGTACAATTCAGTCGTTTTTGGTATATTCACAGAGTTGTGAACCATTACATAATCAGTTTTAGAACATTTTCATCACAATAACAAGAGTTTTAATTTCATCTTTACTTTTCTTCCATTAGAGACAGTCTCACTATGTTGCCCAGGCTGGACTGGAACTCCTGGGCTCAAATGATCATCTTGCCTCAGCCTCCCTAGTGGCTAGGACTACAGATGTGGGCCACCACACTCAACTGAATCTTATTTTTTTTAAGTTATTTTTTTCTTATTGTTGTTGTTTTTTTGTTTTGTTTTGTTTTTGAGTTGGAGTCTCACTCTGTCACCCAGACTGGAGTGTAGTGGCTGTTCCCAGCCACCGCAGCCTCGACCTGCTGGGCTCTGGCGATCCTCCTGCCTCCGCCTTCCAAGTAGCTGGAACTACAGGCACGCGCTACCACTCCCGGCTGATTTTTTTGATTTATTGTAGAGATGAGGTCTCGCCAAGTTTCCCAGGCGGGTTTCGAACCCGCAGGCTCAGGCAATCCACTCACCTCAGCCTCCCAAAGCGCGGGATTACAGGCTGAGCCACCAAGCCCAGCTTGTTGTTGTTTTTGGAGTCAGATTCTCACTCTGTCATCCAGGCTAGAGTGCAGAGGCACACTCACAGCCGCCACAGCCTCAACCTGCTGGGTTCAGGTGGCCTTCCACTTCAGCCTTCTAAGTAGCTGCAATTACAGGTGTGAGCCACCACACCCAGCTAATTTTTTTTTTTAATTATTGTGGAGACAAGGTTTCCCCCAGGCTGGTCTCAAACCCATGGTCTCAGGCAATTCTGTCTCCTCCACTGCCCAAAGTGTTGGGATTACAGGTGTGAGCCACCACACTCAACTTGTTTCTTGTTTTTACTGAGCTTTGTTGTTCACAGAACACTTCTTAAATATGAGTTTTCCAATTTGCTCACAACCTTGTAACATACACATGATAAATTTAGGGATTTATTATGTCATTGTTTAAACTGAATTGGACACTTACACAATAAATTTTTTCGATTTTCCTGGCATTAAGGGATTTATTGATTTTTTTTTTAAAAATGGCTTTTAAAAAAATGTACAAATTAAGGCTTGGTATGGGTGCCACACGTGTAATCTCAGCACTTTGAGAGGCAGAGGCAGGAGGATTACTTGAGGCCAGGAGTTCAAGACCAGCCTATGCAACATAGCGAGGTTCCCTGTTTACAAAAATAAAAAATTTTTGCCTGCCAGTAATATCTTGTTTCCAAAAAAAAACTATTTCTAAAATGTACAAATTATAAATTTTTGTTTGTATTATGACTGTGAATATATTTTTAGTCTTAAAGAATGTCTTGACTTAGCTCTTATTCAGGATCTAAACTGGCTTTCTCATTGTACTTTTTTAGAAAGACAGGTATCTTTTCTAGTCTTGCTGTTAAAATAAGTGAATTACTATTGGCATTGACAGAAGTTTAGTGTGGATTATGGTCCAGGTTTGTGTGTGGGCGATCATTCTTATTCATGAAAGAACAGGACATTCTGGAGGACTGTGATCAAAGGTGTTGCTCATTTGCTGGCGTGGTGTTCCCTCCCTGTGGTTCTTTTGACTGGAAACACCCATGTGTTTGACCTTAATTATTCCTTAAGGGGTATATATGAGTCTGCTACTCCACAACCAGAAAGTGTTGTCATTTTCCAAATTGAAAGAGTAATCTTTATCTTGTAGCCTTTTTTTTTTTTTTTTTTTTTTTTTTATTTATAGTCTAAATCTGTCAGCTCAGACCTCCTGCTGGATACAGAAGTGTGTTGTCATCCCTCCCAAGACTGCTTTTTCCCATTACATTACCTCTACGTGCCTGGGAGGAAGTTTCAGTCTTTCCACACCAGCCCTAACCAGTCTGGCTCCCATATGCCAACT
>CAUYQG010061664.1:0-34403 GCA_963574415.1 Tarsius wallacei | reverse complement strand
TCGTTTGTGTTTCCATATGAATTCCTGTGTTGTTTTTTCTAGGTCTGAGAAGAATGTTGCTGGTAATTTGATGGGTATTGCATTGAATCTGTAGATTGCCTTTGGTAGGATAGACATCTTCACAATGTTGATTCTTCCAATGACCGGAGGCTCAGTCTGGGATCAATGCAGTCAGGGATGGAGCTGAGACCCAGACCTTCCCACCCACGATGGAGCAGCCCGGGACGCAATAGCCGGCCCTGCGTCAGACCGGGGGTCCCTGAGCCTCGGACCAATGCGTCCTGCTGTGGGCAGTGGGGTAGGGGAAGGAGGGCAAGAGACTTTTTGGGGAACTCACATTCGGAGAATCTCACAGTTCCGCCTGTGTTGCCGCCATCTTGACCGCAATCCTAAATAACTTTTTATTCTAAAGGAATAGGTAAACTTAAAAACATAATCTCAGGGAAAAAAGCAGTTTAAAGATTAGTATACTTAGTGCTATATTTTCTGTATTTTAAAAACCTTTCAATGTTTCTCCCAAGCTCACTACTTGTTTATTTCCCTTTTCTATTATTTTTTTTAAGTGATAAATCAGGATTTATTGAGAGGACAGAGATGCTCCCATAATGGGAGGGGATCCGAAGGGGTTGCTCCTTTTTCCCATTTCAATTTATTAAATGCACCAGATTTTGTTGTTCAAATTCTATTTTGTACATTTGTGTTCTATTTTGATAGGTATCTCATATCAAGTGCTAATTCAAGTTTTAATTGGTTATTTTAAAATAAGAAACATGTAGTTATATAATCTTTAGATAAGATTAATTCATTTTCTACTCTAAAATATTTCTGTCTTTTGATGTTTTATGTCTCATATTTTATGGCACATCCAAATTTTGTACATTTTTTCAATGATGGAATGTCATTGTAGTTTTTGACCCTGCAAAATGTAAATGAATTTTCTGGGGCCTTCCTAACATTTGTTCACATTAAATAAAGTTGGGTCATACAAATTATTCAGTTTGTCTACAATTTAGTAAAACCTCTGAATATGTATTCATAAGTTATATTTATCGATTGAATACTTAGGCAAACTGGAAATTTATCAAACAAAATTTATATTGTAGAATAAATTTGAACTATGACAAGGTGTTTATACATATATAGGCCTGTATGTGTGTGCATTTGTGTGTGTATTAAAAACACAACCAAATAGCTGTTATTGTATAACATAGTGCTGAACATCATGTCACTGTAACCAGACAACCCAGGTTCAAATTCTTACTCTCCCATCAGGATTGAGATGAGTCACCTGATCTCCTTGTGATTAAATTATCCTAGTTGATCAAAAGAGAATAACATTAATGTCTAACTATGGAGTTGTGAATAGTAAATGTTGGAATAGGTAAAGCATTAGTAAAAGTGTCTCATACATTGTATATGCTATAAAAAGAAACACTAGGTAAGTGTTTTAGGAACCCATCAGCATCAGTGTAGCAGCTAGTGTTGTTGTCAGAGGCTGCCTTTGGCTTCACTGGATTTTTTGCTTCTGGAGATTTTTTCAATGCATTTGCCCATTTCATGATGTGTGACTTGGGGGCACACCTGCCCACATCACACTGAGCATTCAGCAATTTTTAAACCAAAATAGTATGACTCCCTTTCCCCATTCCTCCATTTCGCTTGATTTTCCTCCTCCTTTCATTGACTTTTTGTTTCCTTGGATTTAAAAATCCTCAGAGAGAAACGATTTGCAAAGTGGAAGAGATGGAACAAAAAGATGGCAGGGGTACTAATATGTACCAATACTAATGAGTTCAAAAACTGTTTTTAGCAGTGTAAAAAGTGTCTCGTTAGGTGTATTGCATCAAAGAGTTCTTTGAAGGTGACTTGAGTTTAAACATGTAAGAATGAAAACAAGTTTTTTTTCTAAATAAATTCTTGGTTTTTGGGGTTCCCCCTCCTAGATATGTTGCATGTACCAAAATGGCTGTGATTTCTCTTTCAGGGTGGGAATTTTAGTATTGTAATGAACTAATAGTAATGAAAAGTAATAGGCATTGACCCAGGCAGGCCCAATCTGGTCTGAAAAAGCCCAAGAAAGCTGACTGCCTTAAGGAAGAGTCCAGGAGAAAATTCAGTATGCACAGCTGCAGAATGTGGTCAGCAGGAATGAAGAACACTTTGTCCATGATTTCAGCATGACCTGTGTGCTTAAGGATGGAGCCTGAGGGGGAGGAGGCATCCCTGGTTGATCACCCGCAGGACCCCTCCCTACACTCCACTCCTAGTACTCCTCCCCAGACTTCAAACCCAGGACTCCTTCCCAGGGTTTACCCTGGGACCACGCCCCATGTTCCATGTCCAACCCTAGGACACCTTTCCAAGCTCCACCCTCAAGATGTCTCCCAGCCTCTACCCCCAGGACCTCTCCCCATGGTCCAATCCCATGACCCCTTCATAGGCTTCAACCTCCTTCTTGGGGTTGTATGTAGGGTGTGCTCTTTTGTCCCTGAGTGTTTGTCCCCCTCCACATCTTCACATGGTGCTAATTCCATAGCATCACTCCTCTATTGGGCAGATGTTTATTAATGCAACGTTTTCCAATGAGAATTTTGGGGTTTCGTGACATATCCGCAGTATTCCAATGTTTTCTGTTTTTTTTTAAATGTGAAACTCTGCGACCTCATTTCAAATAGAATCTAAAATTATAACCTAGATGGTAAATTTCATAGAAAAAGTATTGCATAAGGTACAATTTTTAGAATACCTTAAGTGTTTACAACCCAAATAAAAATTCGACATACCTTAAACCAGGTCTGGTGTTTATAGAATTATAGCATAATTGCCAAAGCTGGAAATGACCTATACATCTAACAGCTAGTGGATAAATACATCCGTACAATGAAATACAACTTAGCAATAAATATGAATGAATGCCTGATACATGTTACAAAATGACTGAATCTAAAAGAGAGTAAACTGAGTACGGAATCCAGCTTCAAAAGGTTATGGACTCACACCCATGTTCATGGCCACACAATTCATCTTACCCAAGAGGTGGAGAAAACCAAAAAGTTCGCTGATGGATGAAAGGGATCAAAATGTTACATACACACACACACACACACACACACAATGGGATATTCTTCACTGCATTTTTATCAAATACTCTACTCCTGTATAAAATGCAGCATGTGCTTGGTAATTGTCCACCAACTAAAGAAATTTCTCTTGGTCCAACTGAGGAAACTTGTTGATTGCAGACTCCCATACTCCCTAAGATAAGCTGATGGTGTAAGATGGTCTTTATCCACTGCTTCTTTGAGTGTCTTTTTATTATTTATTATTATTTATTTATTTTTTATTATAAACATGCGGGGTACAGTTCAGGGTTAGGTACACAAATGTTGATTGTGTAGGTACCCTTGTTCATGAGGTATGCTCCTCCCTCCCCTAGCAGTTTCCCTCAACTCCCAATCTTACCCTCCCTCCCCTGATAGTTTTATACTACTGCCAATCACTTTCTTATACTGTTATAGTTGTTCAAGGTCCACTTATGAGTAAGAACATATGGTACTCTCTTCTTTGTTTCTGTGATAGATCACTGCGTATGATCGACTCTAAATCCATCCAAGTTGCTGCAAAGTCCATATGTTTGTGCTTCTTTATGGCTGCATAATATTCCACTGTGTCTATGTATCACATTTTTTTACCCAGTACAGCTTCGATGGGTAACATGGTTGGTTCCATGTTTTTGCTATTGTGAATAGAGCTGCAACAAACATATGTGTGCAGGTACTTTTTTTAAGAATGATTTGAGTTCCTCCAGGTATATTCTCAATAGGGGTATTGCTGCATCATATGGAAGGTCAATTTCTAGTTCTTTCGGATGCTGCCATACTATCTTCCAGACGGGTTGCACTTTTTAATGGGGCTGTTTGTTTTTGTTTCCTTTTGCTGCGTTTGAGTTCCCTGTAGATACTAGATGTTAGGCCTTTGTCAGATATACAGTTGGCAAATATTTTTTCCCATTCTGTGGGCTATCTCCCTGCTCTCATGATGGTTTCTTTTGCTTTTCAGAAGCTGGTTAGTTTGATGAGGTCCCACTTGTTTATTTTATTTCTTAGGTATGGGTATTTAGGGTTATAATCAGGAACAGGTTGCCAATTTCAATTTCCGTAAGGGTGTCTCCTGTGTTTTCTAAGATACATATAGTTTGAGGTTTTACGTTTAAGCCATTGATCCATTTAGAGTTAATTTTTGTATATTTTGATATGTAGGGGTCCTGTTTCAATCTTCTGCATGTGATAAGCCAGTTTTCCCAGCACCATTTATTGAATAGGTTCTCCTCTTTCCAGTGGTTGTTGCTGGAGGCTTTGTCAAAGTTAAGTTGATTGAGAAATTGAGGCTTTGCTTCAGGAAACTCTATCCTGTTCAATTGGTCTATAGGCCTGTTCTTGTACCAATATCAGACAGTTTTGAATACTGTAGCCTTATAGTAAATTTTGAAGTCTGGAAGTATAATACGTCCTGCTTTGTTTCTTTCCCCAAGAATTATTTTGGCTATTCGTGGTTGTTTTTGTTTCCATATGAATTTTTGTATTGTCATTTCCAGGTCTGAGAAGAATAATATTGGTAACTTAATGGGTATTGTGTTGAATTTGTAGATTACCTTTGGTAGAATGGACATCTTAACAATGCTGATTTTTCCTACCCATAAGCATGGAATATTTTTCCATTTGTTTGCCTCTTCTTGGATTTCTTTGAGTGGCATTTTGTAGCTCTCATTGCAAAGGTCTTTCACTTCTCTGGTTCAGAAGATGCCGGGGTATTTCATTTTTTGGTGGCTATTGTGAATAGGATTGTGCTTTTAATTTGAGTCTCTGCCTGCTTGTTGTTGGTGTATAGGAATGCAACTCTCTTTTGCACATTTTATACCCTGAGACTGCAAAAGTCTTTTATCAGTGCAAGCAGGTTTTTTTTTAACAGATTCCCATGGATTTTCAAGGTATAGAATCATATCTTCAGGAAAGAGGGATAATTTGACCTCCTCTTTTCCTATTTGGATACCCCAGATTTCCTTCTCGTGTCTAATTGCCCAAGCAAGAACTTCCAACACAATGTTAAACAATAGGGGTGAGAGTGGGCAGCCTTGTCTTGTTCTAGTTTCTGGAGTTTATTGAAGCTTTTTCTTCATCTAATGATATAATCACGTGGTTCTTGTTTTTACATTTGTTGATGTATTTAACTACATTTATGGTCTTGCGAATGCTGAGCCAGTCCTGCGTCCTGGGGATGAAGCCTACCTAGTCATGATGGATGATTTTTTAAGATATGTGTTTGGATCCGACTTTCTAGAATCTTGTTGAGGATTTTTGCATCTATGTTCATAAGGGATATTGGCCTGTAGTTCTCTTTTTTTGGTTGGCTCTTTACCCAGTTTGGGTATCAGTGTGATGTTAGATTCATAAAATGATTTGGGGAGAATTCCATCTTTTTCAATTGCCTGGAATACTTTCAACAGGATTGGTATCAGCTCCTCCTTGTATGTTTTGTAGAATTCTGCTGGAAAGTCGCCCAGTCCAGGGCTTTTTTTTGTAAGTAGTATTCTTATGACAGAGTCAATTTCCTGGGTTGTTATTGGTCTGTTTAGTGTCTCAATGTCTTATTGTTTCAACGTGGGGAGGTTGTGTGATGTCAGAAAGTCCTCCATTTCATTTAGGTTATCAAGTGGTGTTTCCATACAGGTGTGAATAGTAATCTCTAATAATCTTTTGTATTTCTTTGGGGTCAGTTGTGATTTGATCTTTTGTATTTCTGATTGTGTTTATTTGAACTTTTTCTTTTTCTTGGTCATTCTGATAAGGGTCCAATGTTCTATATTTCAATTGTGGTAGTGAGTAAATGGTTGTATTCATTTTTCAGCATTGATCAAAATATATATTTAAGATGGGCACATGATATTATATATAAATAATGCTTTAATAAAGGTGATTTAAATGAGCATGTCATATATACAACATAATTGCTAGAATAATAAAAATTAGGTGCAGCTGGGCTCAGTGGCTCAGCCTGTAATCCCACGCCTTGGGAGGCTGAGGTGAATGAATTGCCTGAGTCCGCGGGTTCGAGCCCCACCTGGGCAACTTGGTGAGACCTCATCTCTACAATAAATAAAAAAAATTAGTTGGGTGTGGTAGCACGCACCTGTAGTTCCAGCTACTCGGAAGGCTGAGGCGGAAGGTTCGCAGGAGCCCAGCAGGTCGAGGCTGCGGTGGCTGGGAGCGGCCACTGCACTCCAGTCTGGGCAACAGAGTGAGACTCCAACTCAAAAAAAAAAAAAAAAAAAAATTAGGTGCACTATTTCCTAAATGTTAGAAGAAGAAAAGGTGGAGAGAATCTTGCTGAACTCAACAAATACGAGTAGAGAAAGCACATGGTGATATAATAATAATAGCTAGCATTTATTCCATACTAACTCTTTCTCAAAGTTTTATATATTTTACATATAATAATTTTATTAATGTCTACGAGTCAATGAATTAAGCATGATTATAATCATTCTCATTTGATTGATAAAGAAACTGAGCCACAGAGAATTGAAGTAGCTTAACCAATGTCAAACATCTAGTATGGAAAAGCTATGTTTCTAGACCATATCATATAACAATCTGTTACACTGTTTCTCATAGTAAATAGAAAGCATAAAGCAAAATGGAAGAAACATTTGTAAAAGTGTCATTTATCAAAGAAAAAAATCGGGGAATAAATTTCCCTATTATAAGTCAGAGTCTAAGATTTGTCAAGGCAAAATAAAGCTCAGCTATGTTATTTACAAAAGACATACCTAAAACAAAAAGACCTAGAATAATAAAAATATAAAAATATTTAAAAGATATACTGAGTAACTTTTGAAAGTGGCAGATATATTAATGTTAATGTGACAAGCAAAATTCAAAGTGAAAACTATTTTAAAGAGGAATATTTAAATTGATAAAAGATATCATTAATCAAGAAAATAAAGTTCCATGTGCCTAATTAACATAAATTCAAAATATTTAAAGAGAAAACAATGATAAAGCAAAAAATTAGTGAAGGAATTTAATACATCTTTCTTAATAATTGATGTTTCAAGTAAACCAAAGGCAAATAAAAATCTGAATAATTTGGCTAACAACATATGTTATTTCCAAACACTGAATATTCACAAAAAACTGACCTATTTTTGACAAAGAAATTGCAGAAAATTCTAAAATGTAAAAATTATATAGAGATTCATTTCCTATCTTAAAGCAATAGAGTTAGAGATTAACAACAAAAGGTAATCATACTCTCCAAAAAAGAATCTACTTGAAAATATCAAAATATTATTATAAATAATACTTGTGATCAACATCGATTTAGAAATGAATTACAATGAGAATTCTACATGTCAAAATTTGTGGGATGTAACCAATACAGCAAAGTAATATTGAGAGGAATCTATATGTTCTTAAATGCATTTACTATTAAACAAAAAATATTGAAAATAAATTAACTAAAATCCATTTTAAAATACTATAAAATAACAATGAAGTAAATCCAAAGAATGTATAAAAAATAATCAATAAAAAATAAATATTAATAAAATACAAAAATAAATTTTAGGGTTTACCATTAACCCTATTAGTTTTTTCAAAACTAATAAAATAAATTCCTAAATACCTTGTAAAGAAAAAGAGAAAAGACAAAACCATGAGAAAAATAAAACAAAAAAATTATTTCCTATTGCTATGCTTTGAATATCAGTTTTCTCCAAAACTCATGTTGAAACAGAAACAGTTTTTGGTCGCAAGAATTCTTGGTCGCAGCAGTTAGTGAGCTGGGCCGTCAAGGGATGTTGCAGTTCCCAATGCTGCACTGCCAGCTCGGGGACCAGATAGGGGAATGGGGTGGCAACTGAGAACTCGGGGATGCCAACAGTTGCAGAACACACAAGGAGTGTTACAGCTCTCTTAGTTCAGGGGTCGGTGAGTTGAGCCCTGAGAAGTATTAACAGCTCTGCCGATTCAGTGGACTGGTGAGCCAGCCCTGGAGAAGTGTTTATAGCTCTGTCAGCTCCGTGGGCCCACAAGCCAGGCCCTCAAGGAGTGACGAAGCTCTCTCAGCTCGACTGGTCCAGCTCTTCCAGTCTGAAGTGTGCAACTTTTCTAGTTCAGCAGTTCCAGGTTCTTGTCTCAGACCAGGAAGAATGAGGGGCAAGACACCAGCGAGTAAGTAGGAATTTATTAGAAGACAGAAAAGCTCCCAGCAGGAGGGAACCTGAAAGAGGGTTGCTGACAATGCCTCTGCAGTCAGGAGTTTATGTAGTCTCTAGAGTGTGCTGATTGGTTGGTGGTAGCACCAATCAGAGAGAGGCACTGTGGTGTAGGATTGAAGTGCACCAATTGGGAGAGGGTGGGAAAAGGCCCATCAAGAAGATGTGCATGAAAGGGACAGTCCACGGACATGGAAATAGGTGTTCTCGCTCCAGTCCATGGGGCTTGCAGCAGAGGTTTTTACTGGGACCACCCTAATCTATCTGCCTATCTGGTTTCTTCCTTTCTCCTCTCTCAAAACTTAATCCCCAGTGTGGTAGTATTGATGGGTGGGGCTTTTATGAGTCGATTGGGTCATAAAGACTCCTCCTGAATGGATTAACTCATTCATGGATTAACGAAATAATGGGTTAATGGGTTATTTTGGGACTGTGACTTGTGGCATAATAACAAGAGGAAGAAAGACTTGAGCTAGCCTGTTCATCTCCCTTGCTATGTGATGTCTTGCATAGCCTTGAGACTATGCAATCTCCACCAGCAGAAAGGTCATTACCAGATGCTGTCTCTTGATCTTGGACTTCTCAGCCTCCATCAACTGTAATAAATAAAGTCATTTTCTTTGTAAATTACCTAGTTTCAAGTATTCTGTTATAAGCAACATAAAACAGACTGAGACAACAATATGGAAGAAATTTTGAAAATGTTAATATTATTTAAAAGTTATGCCAGTAAGTTTGGAAACTAAAGAAAATAGATCATACAATAACCTGGGAAAGTATAAATTATCAAATCAACTCCAGAAGAGTCTTGAAAAAATTTGAATAGCCAATAATGAGAAGAGAACTTTGAAAAATAATCAGAGATTTTTTGGGGCATTTTTCAATTTTATTGATACATAATAACTTACATATGTATGGAGTACATGTGAATGTTTGTTACACGGAAAAAAACGTATAATGAGTAAGTCAGGGTAATTAGGATATTCATCACCTTAAGAGTTTATCATTTTTATGTGTTGGTGTCATTTCAAGTCCTTTCTTCAAGTTACTTTAAAATATATAATACATTGTTGCTAAGTATAGTCACTTTAGTCTACTACCAAACATGAGAACTTATTTCTTCTATCTAACTACCTGTTTGTACCAGTCACTAACCTCTCTTCACACCCTTCCTTCCCCCAACCACACTTCTCACCATACAGTGTCTACTCTTCTAGTCTCTATTTTCATGAGATTATGTGTTTAGCTCCCACATACAAGTGAGAACATGCAGTATTTGTCTTTTGGTGTCTGAGTTATTAATTCATTTCTGTGCACGTTGCAATAAATGACATGATTTCATTCTTTTTATGGCAACTAGTATATCATTGTGTACATGCTCCACATTTTCTTTATCCATTCATTCATTAATGGATACTTAGGTTGCTCTTATGAACAGTTCTGTGATAAACATGCCAGTCCAAGTATCCTTTTGATACACTGATCTCTTCTCCCAGGGATAAATACCCAGTGGTGGGAGTTATGAGTGGTATGGTAGTTTTATTCTTAGATTTTTGAGAAATCTTCATTCTGTTTTCCATAGTGGTTATATTAATTTATGTTCCTGCCAGCAGTGTATAAGAATTCCCTTTTTCGGCTGGGCATGGTAGCTCATGCCTGTAATCCCAGCAATTTGGTAGGGAGGGGCAAGAGGATTGCCTGAGCCTAGGAGTTCAAGACCAGCCTGGGCAACTTGGCGAGACTTCATCTCTACCATAAATCAAAAAAAAAAAAAAGAAGAAGAAGAAGAAGAAGAAAAAAGAAAGAAATTAGCTAGGCCTAGTAGCACACGCCTGTAGTTCCAGCTACTCCAAAGGCTGAGGCAGGAGGACCGCCTGAGTCCAGGAAGTCAAGGCTGCAGTGGCCATGAGCATGCCACTGCCCTCCAACCTGGGTGACAGAGTGAGACTCCAATATCCCCCCACAAAAAGAATTCTCTTTTCTTCACAACCTTGCCAGCCTCTGTAATTTTTTTTGTCTTTTTAATAAATGCCATTCTGATTAAGGTGATGTGATATCCCGTTGTGGTTTTGATTTCCACTTCCCTGATAATTAGTGATATTGAGCATTTTTTAATATACCTGTTGGCCATTTGTATGTCTATTTTTTTTTTTTTTTTGAGAACTATCTATTTATATTCTTTACCCACTTTTTTTATATGGGAGTTTTTTGGTTTGGGGGGGTTTTTTAGTTCTTCATATATTTTGGATATTAGTCCCCTGGCAGATGATTAATTTGCAAATATTTTCTTCTATTCAAAAAGTTATCTCATCAATCTGTTGGCTGTTTCTACTGCTGTGCAGAAGCTCTTTCATTTCATGTAGACCAGTTTGTCTATTATTATTTTTGTTGCCTGTCCTTTGGGGTCTTAGCCATAAAACATTTGCCTAGACCAATGTACTGAAGAGTTTGTCCTATGTTTTCTTTTAGTAGTTTTATAGTTTTGTGTTTTACATTAATGTATTTAATCTATCTTGAATTGATCCTTGTATATAGTGAGAGGTAGTTGTTCAACTTTATTCTTCTGCACATGACTATCCAGTTTTCCCAGAATCATTTATTGAAAAGAATGTGCTTTTTCCAATGTATGTTCTTGGTGACTTTGTTAAAGATCAGTTGGCTGTAAATATGTGGATTTCCATCTGTGTTCTCTATTCTGTTCCTCTGGTCTGTATGCCCACTTTTATGCCGATGCCATGCTGTTTTGGTTATTATAGACTTTTAATGTACTTTGAAGATAGGTATCATGATGCCTCCCACTTTGTTCCTTTTGCTCAGAATTGCTTTGGTTATTCAGGCTCTTTAAAGTTCCATACAAACTAGAATGTTTTTTTCTACTTTTGTGAAAAACAACATAGCTATTTTGGTAGGGATTATATTAAATCTATGCATTGCTTTAGGCAGTATGATCAGTTAATTAATATTAATTTCTCTGATTCATGAGTATGAGATGTCTTTCCATTTGTTTGTGTCCTCTGAAATTTATTTTATCAGTGTTTTGTAGTTTTTCTTGTAGAGGTCTTTTACCTCATTGGTTAAATTTATTCCTAGGTGTTTCATTATTTTGTAACTAGTGTAAATAGCATTGCCTTATTGATTTCTTTTTTGGCTATTTCATTACTGGTGTGTAGAGATGCTACTGATTTTTGTATGTTGATTTTGTATCCTGCAACTTTACTCAGTTTGTTTATCAGTTTTAAGATTTTTTTTGGTGGAGTCTTTTGATTTTTCTAGATATATGATCACATTGTCTGCAAAGAGGGACAATTTGACTTCCTTTTTTCCAATTTGGATAGTTTTTGTTTGGATATTTTTCTTGCCTGATTGCTCTGACTAGGACTTCAAGTACTATGTTGAATAGGAGTGGTGAAAGCAGGCATCTTTGTCTTGTTCCAATTCTTAGAGGAAAGACATTCAGTTTTCCCCGTTTAGTATGATATTAGCTGTAGGTTTATCATAATACTCCTTATTGTGCTTAGGTATTTTCCTTCCATGTCTAGTCTGTTGAGAGTTTTTTTTTTTTTTATCATGAAGTGGTATTGAATTTTTCTAATGCTTTTTCTGCATCTATTGAGATGATCATATGACTTTGGTTCTTTAGTCCTTTGATGTGATGTGTCATGTTTATTAATTTGCATATATTAAACCATCTTTCCATCCTTGGAATAAATTCCAGCTAACTATGCTGTTGAGTTCAATTTGTTAGTATTTGGTTGAAGATTTTTGCATTTCTTTTCATCAGAGTTATTGGCCTATAGTATTTTGTTATTGCTGCTGTGCCCTTGTCTGGTGTTGATATCAGGGTAATGCTGGCCTCATAAAATAAGTTAGGGAGAATTCCTTCAGCTTAAATTTTCTGGAATACTTTGAGATAGGTAGGTATTAGTGTTTCGTAGCATTCTACAGTGAATCCATTCAGTCTTGGGCTTTTCTTTGTTGGGAGACTTTTTATTTGTGACTCAATCTTGCTGCTCATTACTGATCTGTTCAGGTTTCCTATTTCTTCCTGATTCAATTTTTATTGATTGTATATTTCTAAGAATTTATCAATTTCCTTCATGTTTTCTAGTTTGTTAGTGTATAGTTGTTCATAATAGTCTCTGATGATCACTTGTGTATCTGTGGTATCAGTTGTAATGTCTCCTTTTTCATTTCTGATTTTGTTTTTGAAAAATATGTGTATTGATACACATATTTATAGGGTACATGTGATATTGTGCTACATGTATACAATGTATAATAATCAAATAGGGCTAGTTAGGTATTTATTTCTAATTTTCTTTATTTGGGTGTTCTTTCCTCTTTTCTTGGTTAGTCTAGTTAATAGTTTATCAATTTTTCAATATTTTTGAAGAAAGAACTTTTCATTAGTCCTTTGTATTATTTTTTAGTCTCTATTTTGTTTAGTTATGATCTTTATTGTTACGTTTCTTTTGCTAATTTGAGGTTTGGCTCATTCTTACTTTTCTTTTTTCTTGAGGTACATTGTTAGCTTTTTACTGTGGATCTTTTTTATTTTTTTGATGTATATATTTATTGCTTTAAACTTCCCTCTCAGCATTACTTTTGCTGTTTCCTGCAGGTTTGGGTATGTTATGTTACTATTTTCACTTGTTTCAAAAATTTGTTTTAAATTTCTATTTTAATAACTTCATTAACCCAGAGGTCATTCAAGAGCATATTGCTTTTTTCCATGTTATCTGTATAGTTTCCAGATTATTTTTGGTATTGATTGCTAGCTTAATTCCACAGTGGTCTGAGAAGATATTTGATATTGTTTTAATTTTCTCAAATTTGTTGAAACTTGTTTTGTGGGCTAACACATGATCAATCTTAGAGAATATTTCATGTGTTTATGAGATGACTATTTATCTTGCAATTGTTGGTCAAAATGTTTTGTAAATGTCTGTTAGGTTCACTTCATCATTGTATCCGATTGGGGATTACTGGGCCTCCTGTACCTGGATGCCTAAATTTCTTGCTAGACTTGGGAAATTTTCATTGATTATTTCATTAAATAAGTTTTTGAACCCTTTTGTTCACTCCTTATCTTTGAAGCTACTGACAATTTTTATATTTGATTGCTTTATGGCATCCCATATATCACAAAGACTGTTCACTTTTTATTTTTCTTTATTTTTGTCTGGCTGAATTATTTCAAAACACCTGTTTTCAAGTTCTGAGATTCTTCTGCTTGGTCTAGTCTATTGTTGAAGATTTTGAGTGTATTCTGATTTTCATTTAACCATTTTTTTAGCTCCACATTTTCTGTTTGGCTATTATATATATATATATATATATACATGTGTGTGTGTGTGTGTGTGTGTGTGTGTGTGTATTTCTTTGATAAAGTTCTCATTCATATCTTGAATTACTTTTCTGATATCTTTGTATTGTTTTCAGAATTATCTTGCATCTCATTGAACTTCTTTAATATCATCATATTGAATACTTTTGGGCGGATTTTGTGAATTTCTTTCTTTCTTTCTTTTTTTGAGTCGGAATCTCACTCTGCTGCCCGGGCTGGAGTGCAGTGGCAAGCGCTTGGCCACCCCAGCATTGACCTGCTGGGTGCACCAGTGATCCTTCTTTCTCAGCTTTCCAAGTAACCAGAACTACAGGTGCCCACTACCATGGCTGGTTTTTTTTATTTTTAATTTTTTATAGAGATGAGGTCTCACCAATTTGCCTGGGCTAGTCTTGAACCTATAGGCTCAGGCAATCCACTCACCTCAGCCTCCCAAAGTGCTGGGATTACAGGTTGAGACACCTTGCCTGGCTATGAATTTCTTTTTGATGGGAATTTGTTACTGGGGAATTATGAATTATGGTATCCCTTTGGAGGTGTCATATTTTTTCCTTGCTTCCTCATGCTTCCTATGTCCTTACATTGATATTTATGCATCTGGTGTAATAGTCACTTCTTTCAGTTTTTTTATATTTGTTTTTGTGGGGTAGGGCTTTTCATAAAGATGTATCAATGGTGTTGGTTGGGTAGGGCCCTTTGGCTTTTATTCTGGGTGCATGCAGTAAGGTAGTCTTTGTATGAGTGCCTTGACTTTAAACAGCAACAGCGGTATCTGTGATTTCCTTGGCTGTTTAGGGTGTGGACATTTGTGGAGGCTCTTGGGATGTTTTGTGGAACACAGGAATGCCACGTGAGCCAATCTTTGGGCCCCAGCAGTGGCAGTAATGGGCTGAGTATGCCTGATCTTGAACCACAGGGTGACATACACAGTTGTTGGTATTAGCAGACAAAACAAGCTGATTCTTGAGTTTCCAGGTGGCTTGCTTGGATACCAGTAATGGCAATGATAGACCATATGCGTGAGCAAGTTCTCAGATCCCTAGGTTGCCAGTGAAGTGTGGACGATGGAAGTAGCAATAATGAGACAATTCTCTGGGTCCCAGACAGTGCACTCTGATTTGACTGCAGTGTGAGGTTGCCAACCATCATCTCAGACACAATTCTCAGTCCTCCCTGATCTCTGCATCAGCAGCATTGTTCAGAGTGGAAGAGGGACTGGATTCTTCATGCATGAGCCTGGGCATAGAGACTATATGGTCATTGGGGGCACAGTTGCCACTCACATCCCCAGACAAACAGCTCTCTGGCTAACCCGCCCCAGAATCCAGCAGTAGCAATAGTGGCTGTGCCTGCAGCAGTGTATGGAAGGAGAGGAGTCCCACTCTCTGTGTGTAAGCCCAAGCAGAGCCCACTCAAACAGAACAGTGAGAATGGATCTCACTCTCCACTTGCAAAGCTAAGCACAGAGGTTATGCTGCTGCTAAGGGTAAGGTCACTTCTCACAGCCCCAGACAGGGAGCTCTCAGGCTATGCAAAGCACAAGTTTTGGTTTTCCTTTGTCCCAGGGGCTGTCTAGCTGATGTGTTGCACCATGCTTTCCCTGAGGTGCGGTACTCCCTTTGGGCTGGAGTCCTGGGGATCCCACAGCTCCTTGGCTCTACTCAGTAGTGTGCTACAGTAGACCTGGGTGGACACTGTCGATAGTCAGCAGGAACTCCCAGGAGGTGGAGATGTGGGGGTTGTGGTTCCCTGGGCAGGATGCATTCCCATGATGGTTGTGTTCTCACGATGGTGCCTAACTGCAACTGCTTAGGCCTTGAGGATAGGAGTGAATGACCCAGTGCAAGTCCCCTGTTTGGTGCAATATCCTCACAAGGTCTCCAGATCACCACCCATGCTAGTGTCAGGGTTCATGTGAGTAAAGGAGATGTCCCATGGTTTGGAATGTAGCAATCTTCAGTGGACATGTGGGCCGCTGAAATTCTCTCGTTTCCCCCCAAATACCAAGCCCCTCTGGGCTCCCAGTCCATCTTGGCCAGGCTGTTTACTCACTTCCTTCTCTTTCTGTGTTTCAGGTGTTTCCCATAACTTGTCTGTTGGACCCTGGTGTTCTCGGCTAGATGTTCTTTTTGAGGTATGATTATCTCATCATAATGTTGCTTCTTCATTCTTGAGAAAGCAGGTATCAGTGTCTCCAGTCAGCCATCTTGAACTGGAATCTTAGAGAGCTTTATAATAAATAAATCTCAGGTGATTTTATACATGAATTTTACTAAATCTGTAAGGAATTATTCTAAGGTTTTGTGGGGTTTTTTTTCCAGTGGACAGCTTCCCATTTGACTCTATAACAGCAGCAAATCCTGATAGCAAACTGCAGAATGCTAATCCTAAAAATCACTCAATTGGACTTATGAACACAGATCTTAAAAACCTTACATCAAATGTTCTAATTGTGCCTTTTCTTAAAAGGTATTAGATAGATGATATGTAGGTATGTAGATAGATAGATTAGATAGATAGATATGGTTAGAATTCAAATTCTATAGAATAAGAGCTAAATTATTCCTGAGTATTAAGATTAAAAAAATTGTGATTCAACATCATTACTGTTTTTGTTCATCAGTTTATTCAGAAAATATTTAGAGTGTATATTATGTGCTACACTCTATGATAAATGCCATACAGTGTAACAATTGCATGCAGTTACATCCTCTAACATCTGCTCTCTACTAGGTAAAATTCAAGAAACAGAATACACATGTTTCCCCAACATTAATTTTTATAAGCCAAAGGAAGATGTGTTCAGCAACTAGTCTTCCTTTAGCAGCATTTGGTCTTAACGGCAATAGCTAAAGAGGACTTGGATCAGATATAATCCCCTTCTCCAAAGAGCCTACTGTTTGATGAGAAGAAAAGACACAAATGATAACAGAAGGAAGAATGAGATTGGTGTATGATAGGAGAGTTCAGAAGAGAACAGAAGACTGTTTTTGACTGGATACTGTATTTATCTCAAGGGATTAGAGCTGACCTCAAAGAATGCATAGGATTTGTGTATATGGAGATAAAGAAAGGTGCTTCAAGATGATGAAATAGTATTTTTAAAAAATAGAAACAGGAAAGCACACTGTACACCTGCGAAAGATCATTTTCTCCATTTGAAATTTACAAAGAGATAAGAATAAAAACATAATTTGGAAAGAGATCATGGTGAATCCTGAATGCTAAGCTGATAAAAATGCTACCATCTAAACCCACTTTCTCTTCAGTTTAAGCCAAGGAACAAATCATTTATTGTGGTGGAACACTTAATTTCATGATTTCTTAATTCTTATTTTTATCAAAAGCAAAATAAATAAGATTAATCCTTATTCTCAAATTATGAATGAATTTTAATTATCAATTAATTTCCTAGAGGTAATGATATTTCTACATTTAAAATTTTCACTACAGATCAGGTCACTTAGTCACAAGACTTGAAAAATTTTCAACTGTAAAACTGATGGTGCTATCTTTAAGCAGGAAAAAAGATGCAGTCCGAGTATAAATGTTGACCTTTTTGGTTCACCATGTGCCTGCTTTTCAGATACCTCTTGACTAGGCTTTGAAGTTTGGTTACTAGTCCTCGTTGGGAGAGGACCATGAATGTGGACTCTTCCAAAAGAGAGAGAGCCAGGGCAACAACAAAGATCTCCATTTAGTGAAGCAAACACTAGTCTAGCTATGACATTCAGCTACTGGAACTCCATGGTACACAAACACACACACACACACAAACAAAGGATTTAAATAGTAGCACAAACTATGTCCTCATCATCGCTAGCCATATTTCCCTTTTGTTTTTGTATTAAAAAAATTTTTTTTAAAGATGTGGGGTACAATTCAGGGTTAAGTATACAAATGTTCATTATGCAGGTATCCATGTTGATGAGGTGTGACCCCCTCCCCGGACAGCATCCCACTACTGCCAAACCCATCTCCCCTCCACCCCAGCAATTTCCCACTACTCACAATTCTTTTCTTATAGTATTATGATAATTGTTCAAGGTCCACTTATGAGTGAGAACGTGTGATACTCAGTTCTTTGTTTCTGTGATAGTTCACTCAGTATTATAGATTCTAAGTCCATCCACGTTGCTGTGAAGTTCATAATTTTGTCCTTCTTTATGGCTGCATAATGTTCCATTGTGTATATGTATCAGGTTTTTAAAATCCAGTCCTCTTTTGATGGGCAGCACGGTTGATTCCTTGTCTTTGTTATTGTGAGTAATGCTACAGTAAACATGCGTGTACAGGTATCTTTTTCATAGAGTGATTTGCATTCCTCTGGGTATATTCCCAGTGGGGGAGCGGGGGTTGCAGGGTCATATGGAAGGTCAATTTTTAGACTTTTAGAAATTGCCAAACTGTTTTCCACAGAGGTTATACTAGATTGCATTTCCACCAACAGTGTAGAAGTGTTCCCTTTTCCCTGCATCCTCTCCAGCATCTGCTGTTTTTTGTTATTGATGATGGCCAGCCTGACTGGAGTTAGGTGGTATCTCAGTGTGGTTTTAATTTGCATTTCTTTGATGACTAGCGAGGCTTGAGCATTTTTTCATGTATCTGTTGACTGCTCATCTGTCTTCTTTTGAGAAGTGCCTATTCATATCTTTTGCCCACTTTGTAATGGGGCTGTTTTTATTTTTCTTTTTGGCATATTTGAGTTCCTTATAGATCCTAGATGTTAGGTCTTTGTCAGATATATAACTGGCAAATATTTTTCCCAGTCTGTGGGCTGTCTCCCTACTTTCTTGATGGTTTCTTTGGCTTTGCAAAATTGAAGGTTGCAAAGCTTGTCACTTTGATGAGGTCCCATTTGTCTATCTTATCTCTTATGGCATGGGCTGAGACATGAATCACGTGGCTTTAGATGGTGAGGCTAGCTTACAGGGGGTTGTTTATGGACAGATATATATATATTGGGGCATTGAGTATCCTCCACCCCACCCCACCTAAAGGACCATAATGTACACACGCCTTACTTGGTAGCAGAGCCTGGTACTATTTTGTTGTTGTTGTTGTTGTCTAGGCTGTACTACTTTATGATTTATGTGAAAATTGAATAAAGCCCAGTCTATATATCCTAATTTGTTAAACAGCATAATCACACTATTCTTACAGGACTATTATAAATATCATATAAAAATTGTTTGCTACTGAACCTGATAAAGCATGTGCACACACTGTCTGTTATTGTTTTACTGTTCGTTAACACACTTTATTAAGTATCTACTACTTATGAGGTGACGGAAATGATAAAAATAACGTTGCCTTCTTCCAGGGATGCAAAGTATCTACTGAAACATTTAGGTAAGGTCAAGTGTTGTAACTATTTGTAGCAACTGTGTAGACTTACTTAAATTCCCTGTTCTGCTTGCCATCAAATAATGTGCTATATTTAAATAATACAGAGGAAACATAGTTTACACAAGACCAGTATCAGTTCAGGCCACATCACAGTATTCCGACTGTGGGGTGAAGATGGCAACTCCAAGCAAAATGCATAGTATGAGACAGAAATCTTAGTTAATAAACAGTTTTCTCTAGAGGTGGATTAGGAAGGAAATAAGTTATGTTTAGCCTAATTAAGCAAAGATACTTTGATTAGGTTGAGAATTTGAGTTGCAAACGTAGAGGAGGAGACCCTTGGACTTTCTTAGCTTCTTGTCAGAGAAAGGGAAACATGAGGAATGACAGATTGAAAGGAATACATACTGAAGCAAGCTAAAGAACGGTGAATTTTAAAAGGATGTCTTCTTATTTTTTATAATAGAATACATCTTGAGCAGAAAATGTTTTGATTCAATAATTCTTTTTGACAAGTTCATACTTATTGATATATCTATTTGCATGCTTTATAAAGTCACTATTTATAGGTTGATAGTGTCTATTATTAGAATATCTAATAATAATAATATAATACCAGCCAAGTATCACAAGTGGCATACAATATACTTACAATTCCTTGTCTAGAATTTGGCAAAAAAAAACTTGATATAGGCACTTGGAAAATATTATGTTTAATTAACTGACAATAGAATACTAAACTTGGGAGGTTAATAATGTTAGACCTAGGAAGGATCTTTGCTATATATAATATAATATAATATAATATAATAGTAATAGCACCATTTACTGAGTACCTACTATGTTTTCAATGCATTATATATTTTGCTTGTAACAACCATGACAGGAGGTGTTATTATCCTCTTTATATATATAAGGAAGCTGAGGATCACAGAGGTGAAGAAACTTGTTCAAAATTAGAGCCACAAGCTAAAACAGTACAGTCCTGGTACAAGGGCAGACACACAGACCAAAGGAACAGAACAGAGAATTCAGAAATAAACCTAAATACCTACAACCAACTGATATTTGACAAAGCATACAAAAACATACAAAGGGGAAAGGACACCCTATTCTGCAAATTGTGCAGGGAAAATTGGATAGCCACATGCAGAAAAATGAAATTGTATTTCTATCTCTCATCACATGCAAAAATTAACTCAAGATGAATTAAAGACCTAAATGTCATACCTGAAACCATAAACATCCTAGAAGAAAACTTAGGAAGGCCTCTTTCTGGCAATTGGCCTAGGCAAAGAATTTGTGGTTAAGACCCCAAAAGCAAATGCAATACAAATAAAATAAATAAGTGGGACTTAATTAAACTGAAAAGCTTCTGCACAACAAAAGACATAATCTGTTGAGTAAATAGGCAACCTACGGAATGGGAGAAAATATTCACAAACAACAAATCCAATGAGGGACTAACATCCAGAATCTGCAAAGAGCTCAAACAAATCAGCAAGAAAAAAAATAACCTTATTAAGAAGCAAGCAAATGACATGAACAGATATTATCTCAAAAGAAGATATGCAAATAATCAACAAACAATGAAAAGTACTCAACATCACTAATCATCAGGGAAGTGCAAATTAAACCATAATGAGATACCACTTTACGTTAGTCAGAATGACCATTATTAAAAAAACTTTTATGCTGCGGGGGGCAGGATCGGCAGTAGTGGGAATCTGCTGGGGGAGGGAGACCACACTTCATCAACAAGGGTACAAAAAAAATTTTTTTAAAGAAAAACAATGGATGTTGGCAGGGTAAAAAGCGAACACTTATATGCTGTTAGTGGAAATGTAAATTAGTACAATCTCTATGGAAATAAGTATGTGGATTTCTCACAGAACTAAAAGTAGATCCAGAATCTCACTACTTGGGATCTACCCAAAGGAAGAGAGGTCATTATACAAAAAAGACACCTGCACTCACATGTTTATAGCAGCACAATTCACAATTGCAAAGATATGGAATCAACTGAAATATCCCTCAACTGATCAGTGAATAATGAAAATGTAATACACACACACACACACACACACACACACACACACACACACTGTGGAATACTACTCAGCCATAAGAAAAAATAAAATAATGCCTTTTGCAGCAACTTGGATGGAATTGGAAACCACTATCCTGAGTGAAGTAACACAGGAATGGAAAACCAAATACCGCATGTTCTCGCTTATAAGTGGGAGCTAAGCTAATGGTCTGCAAAGTATATAGAGTGGCATAAAGGGCATTAGCAATTCAGAAGGGGGAGGATGGAAAGGGAGCAAGGGGTGAAAAACTACCTATGACATTTAATGTGCACTAATGGGAATGATGGGTACACTTGAAGTTCAGACTTTTTCACCACTACACAAAGCAGCCATGTAACCAAAAATCATTTGTACCCTTAAAGCTATTAAAATAATGAAAATATGCTTTATCTGTACAATGACCATCTGTATACCTAATCTTGAATTGTACCCCACATCTTTAAAATAAATAACTAAAAAATAAAATAATAGATGCATAAATAAACAAATAAATAAATAAAATATAATTTTAAAATAAAATACATTTTTGAATGCATTAAAAAAAAGTTAGGACCACAAAAATGGGTCTTGAAGTTAAATCTGCCAAGTATCGCAAGTGGCATATAATACACTTACAATTCCGTGTCTAGAATTTGGCAATAAAAACTTGATATAGGCACTTAGAAAATATCTTGTTTAATTAACTGACAAAAGAATAATAAGCTTGAGAGGTTAATGATTTTAGACCTAGGAGGGATCTTTGTGATCAAATCCAAAACCCTCATTTCCCAGACAGAAAATTTAGATCTAAAGAGGGAAGATGTCTTGCAAATAGTACGTCCATGACAAAGCTGATATTAAAAGTTAAGTAATCTAATGTCTGTTCCAGTTGTTCCTAAGGACACTTGGACAGACCATGCATCAGGTCCAGGAGCTAGTCGATCTGCTGCAGTGACCATGAGACATCCACCCTGGCCCTCCCTTTGCTTCTCTGGGTTCTGCTAGGTCTCCTCAGATACCCACAAATCCCCCAGGAGAAGCCTCACCACAGCTGCTCCACCCATCGTTAGCAGCCCAGCACCCAGGCCAGAGTCGTCAAAGTTTCCAGGCCTCCAGCCCTAGTCTGTGCTGGCTTCCTTGCAGCATCAATGAGAAGCACCTCCCCCCCGGCTCAGTGTCACCCTTGGTCACCTGGGACACAGTGGTAATGCTTGTGCCAAGAATCTCACAAAATATTTTTTAAGCAGCGCTGCCAGCTTCCACACCCGGCCCCCGCCCACAGCCCCCACTAATAAGCACTCATACTCAGTCAATGGAAAAATATGAGAAATGAGCCTTGCCATCTTCTGCTTTTTTCTTGTTTTTCTTTTTCTTAGGCTCTGACCCCACCCAAGCCCTATCTGTCTTCCCCCAGGTATGAAACAAAATCTTCCAAGCATGTGACAAATACAGATCGATATCTGCTTTGAGTGTGAGTATACGTGTGTGCATGTGGAAGTGTAAGTGCAGCAGGGACATTATAAACAGTCAAATGTTCTGCTGTGTTTGGAATCCTATGAAGGCCTTTTCAAGTGTCAATCACAGTTTATGGCTGCTACAGCTGCATTTACAGAATTTCTAAGCACTGGAATTTACTTCTTTGAACTCAAGAAATTAAATGTAAATTGTAAAGTTTGAAGCAAAATCAGTCCAACCAAATCACAGTAAGTGGCAGGACCCCTGAGAGTACAGGTTTCTGTTGTTCAAGTATATGATGTCACAAGTCTTGACTTGGATTTGGAACCAGTTGTAAGAAACTCCACTAACAGGCATGTATACAGATAAAGCCCAGAAGACTGCCTGTAGCCTTAAGGAGTTAGGAGGCAGAATTTACCAACTGCTGTCTGGCCTCTAGGATTAACAGATGTAATCTTCTAGGTTTTTGCCTTCCTAGATACAGAATATTTTTAAAAGGTCTACATTGAGCCAAGCATCATGCTCTGCACATTCATCTTCTCTTGGTTAATCTTCCCAAAAGCCACATAAGGCACAGAGAGATTACTAATGATCTGTCTAAAATTATGTAGCAAAGGAATGGCAAACCCAGGCAAGGACCCAGGTCTTAATTCAAGTAGCATGCCTTCCAGTCCACATACTTACCTCTAGGCTATCTTTACACAATGAAAAAATCTTCTCATGTTTTTACCATGTGTGTCCCCGTCTTGTCACTAGCCACTGACAGCTTCCACCTTGGAGAAATATATAGGCTAGTGTTGTCCGATGAGCTGAGGCCAAATAGATAACTTATTATTAAATGGCCGCCAGCTTACATCTGTAATCCTAGGACCTTAGAAGGCCAAGGTGGGAGGATCACTTGAGGCTAGGAGTTCAAGACTAGCCTGGGTGACATAGTGAGACCCCTGTTTCTAAGAAGGAGAGAAAGGGAAGGGAAGGGAAGGAAAGGGAAGGCAAGGGAAGGGAAGGCAAGGGAAGGGAGGAGAGGAGAGGAGAGGAGAGGAGAGGAGAGAAAAGCTCCTTATTAGTGAGTTTAAACTCTGAAATCTCTTTTGATGTCAAAACAGAAATGAGCTAAACCTGAATGAATGTCAAGCAAATTCTAACCTCTAAAGATAGTTAAATAACACTGCAAAAAGAAAATTTCATTAATTTAAAATTACAACCAATGGAAACTAAAACAAAAGCAACACAATTAATGTACTAGGACATGCTGTAAATTGTGGTATATAGTTTTCAAAAAGAAAGAAATAGTAGAAGAGAAGATAGTTATATTGAGTGTGTGTGTGTGTGTATGTGTGTTATTTTTTTAACGGAAGGAAATGCTTTATTACATTTTAAGGAAAATTGGGACTAGAGAGATAATCTTTGTTGTTAAATGATACAGAGTAAACCTTGTAAGGTGTTTTCTTTGTCTGTATTTTTGCTCACTTTTCTGTATCATGTAATACTTGTGACTACACTTTGTTTCTTTTTCCTTCTATTTTGTTATTTAAGCATGAATTTTGGATTTCCCCTTATGTGAATGTACCTTGACTACTGAACCATATTTCCTGTACCTGCTTAATATTGACTCCCCATCCTGCCCTGACTTGTTTTTTCACTTTTATTCTTGAGATTCTACCATCGTCCTGCCTCTTTGACTGATTCTCTGTTCCCTTGGCTGACCCTTCATCCTCCTTTTACATCTTAACTCTTCTAAGACATCACCCAGGTTTAGTCCCTGGCTCTCACAACAGTCTTTCTCCTCATGCATTTTTTTCCTCATTCGTCATCAAAGTCTGCTAATGACCTCCAAAACCACATCACTACATCTATTTTTTCAAACAAGTTCCAGTAGTGTATCTTCATCATTTTCTTTGATTTGTCCATTCATATATTGCTTCACCTCAGTCACCAGATCCACCCTCTTCCTTTTTCCCCTCTTCATCACTATTAGGGAAATAGGTTCATCTGTCCTCTTGCTTTCAGGTACCTATGGTCCCAGAGAAGCATGGAAAAAGATTCACAAAGAAGAGAAAGTCAAGCCTGTGTGGTTTTTTCCCCCATTTTTTAGGGGAACTTGTTTGTTTGTTTGTTTTTGTTTTTGTGTGTGGTATGTCCAGAAATGGTTACATGTCCTTCATGGCTCCAGCTATTGGGACAGTCCCAGCTTCTGAGCTCTAGAAACGATACCTCCTCTATCTAGTCCCTCTAGTCTAGGAGTGGTCCTTGTCCTCTGGGTTGCCTTACTACCTCATTTGGTTTCTCAGCTTTCCTATCACAGACATGAAAAACTCCCTCTATTAAAACTCCCTCTGTTTAAAGATCTAGCATGGTTTCTGTTCCCCTGTCCAGACTTAAGGAAGTTTGGGCTAGACAACTTTCAACATACTTTCTAGCTCTAGCAGTCTTTGTCTACTAACATATAATGTAGCCCTAGTCCTTTATTATATACAGGCTGGAATTGTGCGAGAATTTTTTTCCTTTATTAATTCATTCAGCAGATATTTATTATCTATACAATGTACATGCAACAACATTGGGTGTTGGAATTTGAAGGAAGATCACAAAAATGTGTCAGGTATAAAGATTTTATAATCTCAGTGGTGGGAAAAGACATTCACAAACAAGTAAAGTGCCAGTACAAGGTAGTACTTGGTTAAGAGCCAGATGAATGCCACAGAAAATGCCTACTGTTCGTATTTGAACATTTTGGTCTCATAGATGGGGTCTTAAATATGTGCTTAGAGGACTGAGTTTATATCCAGAAGGTCAATAAGGACAAACTGGTTTTTTTTGCTCTAGTAATTGCATGTTGCACTACTGGGATATGAGGAGTGTTAAGTGTCAAAGCCAAGAGAAACAAAAATATTTTTAAAACCAAGAATCCTATTTAAATTATTATGAGAGTATATTTATGTGTGTTTAAAATAATCCAGTTTTAAATTGTCATTAACATATGTTGATATTGTATTAACAATGTGAAGATACCACAAAAATAAAATAATTTATTCTGCACTTATTATTAAATGATGCTGCGTGCTGTTTAAAATATATATATAAGTCACCAGGCGTGGTGGCTCATGCTTGTAATCCCACCACACATTCGAGGCCAGTCTGGGCAACATGGTGAAACCTCATCTCTACAATAAATCAAAAACTAGCTGGGTGTGGTGGTATACACCTGTAGTTCCAGCTACTTAGAAGACTGAGGCAAAAGAATCTCCTGAAAACCCAGCAGATCGAGGCTGCAGTGGCTGTGAGCATACCACTGCACTCTAGCCTGGGCGACAGAGTGAGACTGCAACTCAAAAAAACACAAAAAACTTACATATATATATATACCATGGGCTCTGCCCTTGAGGACCGATTTAATGAGGGACAAAAAAAACAAGCAAGCAATAACAGTGATACCTGATGGTGTGATACAGTTTGAATATTTGTTCCCTTCAAATCTCATGTTGAAATTTGATCTCCAACGTTGCAAGTGGAGCTTTGTGCGAGGTGTTTGGGTCATGGAGGGGTAAGTCCTTCATGAGGGGCTTGGTACCATCCTCCTGGTAGTGAGTGAGTTCTCACTTTTTTAGTTCCCCCAAGATCTGTTAAAAAGAGCCAGCACCTTCTTCCTCTCTCTTTCTTGCTTCCTCTGTCATCATGTGACACACCTGCTCCCCTTCACCTTCTCCATGACTGGAAGCTTCCTGAGTCCTCACCAGGAGCGGATGCCAGCCTATTCTTCTTGTATCACCTGCAGAACCATGAGCTGAATAAAGCTCTTTTCTTTATAAAGTACCCAGACTCAGGTATTCCTTTAAGCAATGCAAACAGACTAAGACATGCTGATAATTATGGTTACATACTATGTACAAAATATCACACTATTGCTTTACTTAAGTTATAACACAAAATCTTTTATGTAGATATTATCATCACATATTATCGTGTCACCTATGATTAACATACAAAAAGAAAGAAATAGAATCAGAAACACTGAAAATTTGTTTAAAGTGATTCAGCTGGTGTGAGGTGGAACCAAGATATTTAAACCTATGTCTGCCGGAATTCAGAGCCATGAGTTCCTAACTACATAATACAGCATAATATGTCTATCATCACCGGGTCATTTTCCTTCATACAACCCTGAATTTATACATCAGAAAAGAGCTTACAGAACTTACTAAGACAAAGGCGTTTAGACTGCAATCTACATAGGGGTAAGGATTTTTATTGCTTTCCCCTCCTCTCCTTATTCAGTAGGGGAGTGTATAAGAAATGTAGTGTGATATTTAGGACATTCTAACTATATAAACACATTTTTCAGGAAAGGGGTTATAACAGAAACATTAATAAGACAAACAATGCTCTTCAAAACACAATAATTGCTGAGCGGCTCCACGGCCATCTTTGTTGGAAAAGGCATTGGCTTTATACTTCAGGTACACTACATTAAATTTAAGCCACCAAACATCAGGTACAAATCTGACAGTGCAATTTCTTAGTTCTCCAACTAAAAGTGAGTATCTGGTAAGAAAAATATTCTTGGCATGTCAAAGCAGACTAATATAAATCTAACTTATACTAAGTGCTTGAAAAATGTGATGTATGACTATTTCCTAGTAGTAAATGTAATCTGTGACTGGGTTCAGAACCTGGAACATATCGATTTCTCTAAAGTCACTTTTCAACTGAAATTTAATTGACATAGAGTAAAATGAACACATTTTTGTGTTCAGTTCAATGAGTTTTGACAATTTTATACACCTGTATAACCACTCCCCCAATCAAAGCATTATCTTCATCACCCCAGAAGGTTTTTGTGTTGTTTTCTAATCAATCTTTCCATAGAAGCAGTAACTTTCTAATTTCTATCACCGTGAATTAGTTTTGCCTATTCTTGGACTGTTTTTATTATAAAGATGGGGGTATTCTTGGAATTTTAATGAATAGATTTTGACAGTATGTATTTTTGTTGCATTGACCTTATTTCAGTTAATATGATGTTTTTGAGATTCATATATATATATATATATATATTTTGAGTTGGCATCTCACTCTGTCACCCAGACTGAAGTGCAGTGGCCGCTCCCGGCCACCACAGCCTCGACCTGCTAGGCTCCAGCGATCCTTCCGCCTCAGCCTTTCAAGTAGCTGGAACTACAGGTGCGCGCTACAACGCCTGGCTAATTTTTGATTTATTGTAGAGATGAGGTCTCGCCAAGTTGCCTCGAACCCGTGGGCTCAA
Organism: Tarsius wallacei; assembly: GCA_963574415.1. Taxonomy (NCBI): domain Eukaryota; kingdom Metazoa; phylum Chordata; class Mammalia; order Primates; family Tarsiidae; genus Tarsius; species Tarsius wallacei. The sequence continues at coordinate 6,645 of CAUYQG010061664.1, read as the reverse complement.
GCAATCCACTCACCTCAGCCTCCCAAAGCGCGGGATTACAGGCTAAGCCACCGAGCCCAGCTTCATATTGTTATATGTAAAAAGAGTTCACTATTTTTTATTGACAAGTAGTGTTCCATTGAATTAATATACCATAAGTTTTTGTATTATCTTGTGATAGACATTTACATTATTCCCAGATTTTAACATCTATTAATAAGACTTTTAGAAATAGTATTGTTTAATACCGTTTAGGGGCTTATATTTTCCTATGTTTCGAGTAAACACCAAGCAGAGAAACTACTCAGCCAAGGGGTACTTCAATATTTATTAAAAACTGCACAACATGTCTCTGTAGTTGTGCAGCATTTTACACCCCCACCATCAATGAATGAAAGTTCCAGTTTCTTCACATCATCATCAACATTTGGTACTGTTAGTCTTCTTGATTTTTGCCATCTATAGATTAATCTTATTATGGTTTCAATTTTCAAAAAGGACTTTTTGATGTGCTTATTGGCTATTCATACATATTCTTTTTTGATGTGTTTGCCCACTTTTCTGCATACAATGATATGACCTCAAATGGGATTTAATAAGTGACAATATTTAGTTATTTATTTGAGAGTTCATATATTCATCTATCATTCCCAATATAAGCAGAGATAAATTTGCCTAGCTGGCCCATTAGTATCTTCTTGGAAATGACTGGACTATTTTTTTAGTTACATTACCTTATCACTTCTAGTAATGATCTATGCATTTAAAAAGGGCGAAGGAGAAACCATTAAGCCCAGGGCTTAACCACAATGTTTCATATAGAAACATAAAACTATTTACTAACCATCTGCTCATGGAGATGAGCCCATTCTGTTTTTATAATGGTGTATCTTTCCTTTTTTTCATGATGACTTTCTTATTTTATTTTATATTTTATTTTAAAGATATGTGGTAAACTTCAGGATTAGATATACAAGTGGACATTGTACAGGTAAAGTTTGGGCCTCCCCTTGGATTGCCACTTTGCCTGCTTTGAGATTGGTACCCTTATTTATGTTGTGTCTCACCACCTCCTCCCACACCCCACTGGCTGTATTCCACTACTGCCAATCCCTTTCTTATAGTATTATGTTAAATGTTCAGGGTCTGCTTATAAGTGAGAACATGTGGTACTCTGTTCTTTGTTTCTGTAATTCAGTAATAGATCACTGAGAATGATAGACTCTAAATCCATCGAAGTTGCTGCAAAGTCCATATGTTTGTCCTTTATAGCTGCATAATATTCCATCATGTATACATACCACATTTTTTTTTTACCCAATCCAGTTTCAATGGGCAGCACGGTCAGTTCCATGTATTTGCTATTGTGAATAGCGCGCAATAAACATGTGTGTGCAGGTACTTTTTTGTAAAATGATTTGAGTTCCTCCGGGTATATTCCCAGTAGGGGGATTGCTGGGTCGTGTGAAAGGTCAATTTCTAGTTCTTTTAGAAAATGCTGCACTGTTTTCTGCAGAGGTTGAACTAGTTTGCATTCCCACCAGCTGTGTAGAAGCATTTGCATTCCCTTTTCTCTGCAGTCTTGCCAGTGTCTGTCGTTGTTTGGTTTAATAATGGTGGCCATTCTAACTGAGGTTAAGTGGTATCTCAATGTGATTTTGATTTGCATTTTTCTGACTATCAGTGAGGCTGAGTACTTTTTCATGTGTCTATTAGCTGTCCATATATTTTCTTTTGAGAAGTGTCTATCATGTCTTTTGCCTACTTTTTAATGGGGCTGTTTGTTTTTTGTTTGTTTTTTAGCACGTTTGAGTTCTTTATAGATCCTGGAGGTTAGTTCTTTGTCAGATACACAGTTGGCAAATATTTTTTCCCATTCTGTGGGCTGTCTCCTGCTCTCTTGATGGTTTCTTTTGTTTTGCAGAAGCTTTTCAGTTTAATGAGGTCCCAAGTATCTACCTTATCTCTTATGGCATAGGCATCTGGAGTTTTGATCAGGAATTGGTTGCCTATCCTGATTTCTGTAAGGATGTCTCCTGTATTTTCTAAGATTCTTACAGTTTGAGGTTTTACATTTAGGTCTTTGATCCCTTTAGAGTTGATTTTTGTGTATGTTGATTAGTAGGGGTCCTGTTTAGTCTTCTGCATGTGATCAGACAGTTTTCCCAGCACCATTTACTGAATAGGTTCTCCCCTCCCCGGTGGTTGTTGGTGGAAGCTTTGTCAAAGATTAGTTGTTTGAGAAATTGAGGTTTTGCTTCCAGGATCTCTATCCCATTCCATTTTTCCATATGCCTGTTCTTGTACCAATGCCAAGCTGTTTTGATTATGGTAGCCTTATAATAAAGTTTAAAGTCTGGAAGTGTGATACCTCCCACTTTGTTTCTTTCGCTAAGGGTTGTTTTGGCTATTCGTGGTTGTTTATGTTTCCATATAAATTTCTGTATTGTCATTTCCATGTCTGAGAAGAATAATATTGGTAGTTTAATGGATATTGCATTGGATCTGTAGATTACCTTTGGTAGGATGGACATCTTAACAATTCTGATTCTTCCTATCCAGGAGCATGGAATATCTTTCCATATAATGGAATATCTTTCATAAAAAACAGTCTCAGTGACAGATAATATACATATTTTTTAAAATATTGTTTTCAATCAACAACCTACAGTTTGCTGAGAATGGGACAAACTAAAGGTGCACTCATAGACCATTACAACTGAAAGGGAAATTTGAGTGCTTCTAAGTCAAATCACTAAATGTTTTAGAAGAGAAAACTGAGGATTATAAACAACTAATTGCCAAGCCAAGAACAGAACCTAGGTAATTTTACTTATAGCCCAATGTCCCTTCCACCATACCATTATGTGTTTAGAGAGTTGTGCTTTCATTTACAGTCTAAATTAGACAAGAAAGTCCAAACTTGTTAGATGTTTAGAAAAATACCAAAATTACAAATAAAAGCCAATGGGAAGATTGCTTGGAGCCACTGGAAAACTATGGAGTCTGAAGCCAAGAATACCTGGATGTGAGTCCCAGTCTTTCCTCTCATTAGCCATATGTCTTTAGACAAGTTATTTCATCTTAATATTTTAATAATCTCACCTGAAAATTATGGTTGAAGAGAATAAACATGTGTTGCATTAGAAACAGGATGAAAGAATAAATTGGGAAGAGGATTTGAAACACAGAACCTGCTGGCCCTCAGAGTTAGAAGTCAGAAGTGACAGTTATAGAATAATGGGGGAAAAAGCATTCCTTATAGGATGGGTGAACAAACCTAGGCTCGATGCTTGAGGCTATGGATGTGCATAAAAGAGAACAGAAAATTAAAAGGCTGCCAATTTTATTCCTGAGCCTATGGTTATAAGAAACTGTGAACCCAAGGAAGTAGTACTACAAAAACATTGCCTGATGTGGAACTGAGCAAGGCAACTACTGTCTCTAAAATCACCATAAAGCTAAATCTCCCAAATGTCATTATAAAATTAGGTTCAGGACTGAGGAGATGGTAGAGGTAGTTTGAAATGCCTACAGAAATATAAAACTACAGACCAGGTAGGAAAGAGAGACAAAAATAATTCTGATTTAAGATGGGCCCATCTACCCAAATTCCATAATTCATAAAGAAATGTAGAGTGAAGAAAAATAAACAATGAAGTTAAAAAACGAGAGCATGAATTTATTCTGCATAAAATTAATATTAAGAAGCAGTCTGACGAAGATTAAAGTAAGAATGTTAGGGTACTCAAAGAGATAAATGAAGAAATAACATAATGAAAATGATCCAAAGCATGAAAAAAGCATAAATAATATCAGAGTGGCTGGATATGACCACAAAATCAATAAACCAACACAGATGAAAAAAGAAAAGCACAGAAACAAAGAAATAAAAATATAAAAGAACAGCTAAGAATCATGGAGAATAAACTAAGATGCTCTAACATATATCTAACAGGAGGTCCAGAAGAAAAGAATGGAGGAAAACTAAATAAAACAACAGAGAATCTTCTAAAAAATAAAATTATTCAGAATAAAAGACACTTAATGTCAATGTTAATTAATAAAAACAAACCTACACAGCATAGCCCGTCTTAATGAATCTATAAAACTTCAAAGACAAAGAGAAAGACCAAATTCTACAAATAACAAGTTATTTAATGGCTGACTTCTTGTCAACACTAATGGTTTTCAAAAATGAATAGTGTAGGATATTTAAAGTGCTTAAGGAAACTGTTGATTCACAATTTGAATCTCCATTAACCTATTGTTCAAAAGTAAAGGTAAGATATATAAAATAATATGAAGCAATTTCCAAAATATATTGATAACTATAAGGTACAAAACAGAATATTGGTAGCATACATATTTTGAGTAAGTAGAATCATACATATTACTTCTATGCATATTTTGCATAAGAAAACACTTATCTGTGTTCATTTTTCTAAAAGAAACTTTTAGAAACCAAAATAATAATAAAAGTGCTTACCTATGGGGGTGTAAAGGTGGGGGAAATGTGACACTTTTATGAGTATACTTTTTTGTAATATTTTGACATATGGAATCATGTTAATAATCTATGTATTCAAAACAAAATTAAATCAACAAGCATGAGAAAGAATACAATAAAACCAAGTACAAACAGAAACAAATGAACATAAGAGTATTTCAAATAAAAAATATAGCCTCACTAAATGGGAGAGAAAAAGAATTATTCAGACTTCCAGCAAGATGGCCATAGGACAGGTCGGACTGTGAGAGTCTCTGCAAAAGCCAGCATCATGAAGACTCTCTGCATGAGTAGTCATGTTGCCAGTGGTTAAGTGAAAGTCCGACTGAAGGGAGACTTGGGTTCATGTACCAGGGGTTCTCCTCTGAAGGTGACTGCAACTCCCCACAGCCCTGAGATTGGAGCTGCTGGTGCACAGGATCATCTGCCGTTCTCGGGACTCTCCTGAAAAGAGCTTGCTGAATTCAGCGGATTCTCATCACCTTGCACCTGGCCCACACCATCACCTGCAACAGCAAAGTGGCTGGAGCCCTGATCCGATCCGTGAAGAGAGAAGATGGGGAGAGCTGGAGAGGAGGCTCACCCCCGGTGAGGAAATGCTGACCACAGCCATTTTCTCTGTCCTGGGACCAGGCAGAGACCTGCATTGCCCCCCACCCCCCCAGCTCTACCCAGCCTCCAACTTGGGACCTAGAGGTAATCTCATCAAACTCTGAGAGACAGACACCCCTCCCCCACACTGGATCGGACACACACAGGTCAGATCTGAGTGGCAGACTTGACAGGCAGCAAGCTGGGTGAGTCCAGATCTGATCCACCCTCCTTCTCCAGTAGGCCTAGGGCATCTAACCCAAGCTGACAGCAACCTTATCAGCCTAACCTGTGAGCAGAGGGGAAGGGCTGGAGATCAGAGCTGAAAGGAAGTTGGACTTACAGGAACTACCTCAGAGCAAAAAAAAAAAATTTTTTTTTGTCTGTTTTGCCCATTTTTGTTTGTTTGTTTTTTGCTTTAGTTTTTTTTTCCTCTCTTTCAGTTTTCAATAATGTTTTTGTACTTGCTTTGTTTCTGTTATTTAATTACCGGTTTTTTTCAGACTTCCTGTCTGTGTACGGGTATTTTTGAGGGAGAGTACATCAATAGGGGAGTTTTGTTGGTGTGAGTGTGTTTGTATGATTGTCTGTATGTTTTAGTTTTTTTTTTTTTAATACTCTTTTCTGTATTTGTTTGTGTCTGTTTTCATTTGTGAGTTGGTACATCTGTCTGGTTTCCCTCTTACTCCTCTCTCTTCATCTTCCCCCCCTTCTTCCTTTTTCCATTCTTTTCCTTTGTCTTACCTCATTTCACTTTCAGGGAGCAAATCTATACCCCCACTGCATGGACAGATTGTATAGCAGTGGGGAGTGGGTTCTAGGGGGCCCACACACCTGTCAGTGGATACCGGGATCTGCAAATAGATTCTGAATCACAGATCCCCCCTCAATTAAATCTCAAAACTGCACAAAGTACAGCTTCCCACCACAATCCAGCTTCAGAATTAAACAAAGCCAGAGGATCCACATAAGGAAGAATAGGAGATTGAACAACAGAAGTAAAAGATACCCCCCACCCCTGAACAACAGAATTAAAGAAGAGGGGGAAGAAAGAGGGAGGAACATCTACACAAATGAAGAAAAGCAAAAAGAAGAATATGGGTCTCACACAGACCCCTGGGAAGTCAGACACTGAGAATACAGATTTTGGAAGACAAACAATGAAGAGCCCCAGAATGACTGGTCTCAAACTACAAATACAATATCAAGACATTAATAGAGAGAATAAATAGAATCAAGGAGAGGCAAGAAGAAAGAATGAAGGAGTTGATAACTGAGATAAAAGCAATAAAGAAAACAGTGAATGAAATAAATAACAAACTGATAATCATCAAAAGCAGAATTAGCCAGGTAGAAGAAAGAATCTCAGAGCTTGAGGACCAAAATATGGAACTAACCCAAACTGTCAAAAACATAGAAAAGAAGCTTTAAAAGACAGAGCAAAACCTTCATTAGATGAGCGATTATTTCAAGAGGCTGAACCTAAGATTAATTGGACTTCCTGAGGCAGAAAGAGAGACAGAGACCACCCTGGAACAAACATTCCATGAAATTATCCAAGAAAA
>CAUYQG010061663.1:0-12798 GCA_963574415.1 Tarsius wallacei | reverse complement strand
GCTTAGCCGTTGCCTGTCCATCAAAGACAGCTAAGCCAAGCCCGCGAAAAATCAAAAATGAACCAACCAATCAGTATCTCTGTAACCGTGTTTATGCAGTTCTATCCAATCCTGTGTGAACAAGTTTGTAAAGCCACCCCACTCCCTCAGAATTCTGTATAAAAGGTGTGTGTAAACCTGAGATGGGGCTCGCTCTCGTTCCAAGTCACTGAGCCAGCTACAAGCATGAGCCCAGGCTCGAGTCTGAAAAAAAAAAGCCCTTTTGTGCTTACATCAGAGCTGACTCTTTGGTGATCTCTTAAGACATTGGGTACAACACTTAGTCTGAGGACTGCTATGTATCCTACTAGCCTTCCTCTCACAAATCTCGCCAGAAAAAGAGACAAGTCAGAAACCTAAAGGGACTGTTCCTACAGGGGGGACCCTATACAAAGTGGATCCAGGTGGATCCAGGCAGCTCCAGGATACGAAGGGGTGCTGTTCAGATCCTGACTTCAGGACTCAGACCACCCCTCCAACTGCCAGGATTGTTGCCTGCTGACAGACACAGCATCACTCGTAGCTGAGATCCCCCTCACAATTGCTCTCAGATAAAAGGAGCTGCCTCGCTCAAGGTTACGTCCCCTTCCATAAGTCAATTCTCATCTAATGACTGGACCGCCATTGGCTTACATAGGCCTGGCTCTTTGCTCAATTTGAGATAATTTGGGACAACCCTGAAGCTATAATCTCTATCTAGGGCTCCCTGTTTAATCGACTGAGGCCTCTGAATCTCAGACTCAGAATCTATTCCCTGGGGGACACACCCTAAGACAGTCTTCTTTTGTAATATTTTCACAATGGCTTGACTTTTCAATGTAACTGGAATTAATGGTATATTAAAAGAAGTGCATTTTAAACACAAACCTATGGAGCCATGACTGACTACGTTAATTCCCAGAATAATGCATAACAAAGCATAGATTTTATTGATGACTTCTGGTTTTGGTTTCTGTTCTGAAACCAAAGAGCCACAAGGTAGCTCTGAGTCTCACCAGCCAATTTTCTTTCTTTACCCACATTATTCCTTATGAGACTTAATCTTCTGGGGTTTTTTCTAACTTAGATTTTACCCCAAAATGCTAGCTATATTAAAAAGGTATTAGCACAGTAGAAGCAAGGAGAAAACAAAACAAAACAAACTTTTGTGTATTTCTAAATACCCTATAGGAAGTTGTAAAAAGATTCATGCATAACAATAGAATGTAAATTTAGGTAATGATTTGGATCTTCTCCAATTGCAGCCTCAGCCTCGAAAACAACAGATTTCCTCCGAAAATCATTGTAGCTCAGACATAAAATTCTTGTTACACCATGGCTAATTGACACTGCACAAGCATATGTAATGAGTTTTTCAATAAAGAAATAAATACCTTTTGTGTAGAGGGAGAAAAAAGGCCAATATGGGAGAATACTTGAGTAAATGAATCAAGATGGGGGATTTGGATGTTTTTAGTCTTTTTGTTTATATTTGCATTTATATCACTGATCCGTAAAATTCCAAATGAAAAAGTGGAAGCATTCTGTGACAGAGGCATACTAGAGTAATTATGGAAAAAAAAATCCAAAAAACCCTGAGGTCCTCATGTTTAATTAGTATAAAAGCATTAGCCTTGCAAATTTACATACTTTCATTTCTTCTTCTGTGTTTTCACCCTGGGATATGGGGAAAAATAATAACTAACATATAATGTAAACATGGGATGAGCTCAAAACCACTGTTCCCTTGGCCCATGTGATTCAGTCGATTTGCTAATTTTTAAAACATTTCTTGAAAATCCTATCATTTCTAGAAAAAAATCAAGATGTTTTAAAAATACTAATGTATTTTAAGAGGAGAAAAATAAGATGGTAGGTAAAAGGAAATACATCTGAATAGGAACAGAAGCAAAATGAGAGTGGAGAAGCTAAACTAAGTGTTACCCTTCTTAGAGTAACACCCAACGACAAGCTGATACCAAGCAGTACGTCTAATAGCGAACTGCAGATTTAACCCAAACTTACTGGCAGCCAGCAAAGAGTAAATGGTGATAGGGATTTGATTGACAATCTCTACAATGTGGAAAGAACCCAGTGCATTAAAGTAAACACAATGATCCTTATTGCTGAGACCCGAAAGAGATTTCTCCTGAGTCCTTCCAAAGATGCCACAATATTAGTTAAAAAAAAAAACCAAAAAAAAACTTCAATTACATTTTCTATGAAAATTGTTGAAGAAGCAAAAGTTTCCCAAGGTTGTTTCCATAATGTCCTTCAATTTAAGCAAGTGAAACAACGCTGAAAAGCAAGTCAGCAAATAAAATTTAAATAATGTTTACCCCAGATATATACTGTGTGCTAACACTGGAGACTGCCAAGTTCTGTTCAATAAAAAGTTTGGTGAATTCTTGTACTTTAGGTTAGTATAGTTGCATCTAAAATGATAGTCTGCATTGAAGCAAATATCCTGTCTAATACTTTGAGCAGAGAATAAAAGAAACAAAGTGATGAGAAAGAAGAATAAAATCTTCAGCCCACAACCAATTGAGTGGACCCTGTCTTGGCCAAGGGTATCCCAGAGAAACCTTCAAAACTGAGTTCCAGGCCATGACGGAGTTGGAGGTTGGACAAGCTTCAGTATGCCTCTTTCTTATTAATCTTTCCCCAGAATTCTTTCCTAAGAAGTAAGCAGAAACCAACTCTGGAAAACAAGAAACAGAAGAGTTATTCCTTAATCTCCTTTAGCTCATCGTTTGAGGCTGTGACCAGACTTCCCCTCCCTTTTTTGGTTTCTACACAACAACGGACCAGCATTTCTTCCTGATGTGCAGTGAGAGTTTTGTGCCCTCTGTTTTACTTTTGATGTCAGAAGGCTGGAAACGCCAACTTTTTTCAGATCATGCTAACTCCACCATTTTTTTGAACATGAGACCTATGGAGAGCATGAAGTTCAATTGCACAGTCATATGTTTCTCTTTTCGTGAATATTCATGATGCCTCCAATAGCTTATACAATATGTGTATTCTGCCACCCTGCTCAGTGTAAATTCCTGCATTTATACTTTCTTCAAAGTGCCTGTTTCCACTTTCTGAGGGAGGCTACACTTCCCAGTCTGTCAGGATGGCCACCTTGTAGACTGCAACCTTTTATGAGAAATTAAGCTCTCCTTTCCAATTATGAATGTCATCATTCTTCAGTTGACAGTGAGAAAGCAATAACTATTTCCTAATCCTTGTGTTTCCATTCAAAGGAGCTTCTATTAAAGAAATTGTTCCTGATTTTTTTTTTAAATCTCGAGACATCTTTACACTTTCAAATATCACCAAAGACAACAAAGAACTTTTGTTTATATGAGTTATATCTGCTGTATAAGGAATTACAAAGTTTCAAAAATATTTACCTATTAATTTATTTAAAGAAAAATCTTATTATATGTTAATAAAATATTTTAGGAAAAATAACTATGTTTTTTATATTAAAATTAGTGAGGTGAGATGCACTATTGTAAGTTCTTGCAAATCTCTTTAATGTCTGACTTAATAAAAGTATCTTAAGATCTCTTTCTCGGCCATTGCCAGGCCGTCGCCAGACCATCGCTAGACCATCGACACCATTACCATACTGGACTCTGGTATGGCCATGTGCTTTTTGGGCTGTGGTTGTCTCCATGTTTCCCGACTTTGGCCCCCTTCCCCAATTTAGCTTTAAATGAACTATATTTTATAATCTAAAAATAAAAATAGATCTCTTCTCATTTACTGAGATGTTTTGGTGCACAAAGGTTCCAGCCTCATATAGATGGAAAAGGAGGACCTTGTAGATCCCTAAAAGGTTTTCAGGAGGGCCCCAGAGATCTTCCAATCACACTTGCCGAATCAGTCTTTAAAGTAATTCTTCTAGTCTCTGTAACCACACTCATTCCTCTCCAGGTAGCAGTCATACATAATAGATGACTTATAGAAGAAAATGGGCTGTCCTTTCTGAGACAATTCTTCATGGCAGAAACCCTCAGAGGTGGTTTGCAATTGATAAGTGCAACCTCTGACTGGGTGGGTAAGTCTGCTCAGTTCTGGCAGACCATCGTCCATTTTGAAATAGCTAAAGATATATTTTTCTGATGAGAATTCATCCGAAACAGAGTTAAAATATTTATCTCCATCTGCCTGACGGTTGTGCCTGTTTCTCAACTGGTTTTGAACAGAAGAGGAGAAACATGAGCATTATTTATTGACCCCCTTTTGCCAGCAAAAGGAAGTCCGCATGCTGGGCTGTCCAAAGCATATTGTCTTGAAGATACAACGTCAGATACAGCAAGGGAGTAAATTAAGATGTTTCTCATGGAGATGTTACGTAACATTTTAATTTTAAGTAAGATGCGTAATTATGTGTATTAATTATCAGGACTGTAAATAAGAATAAGAAGATCCCCCCCAAAAAAGGGGAGTGCATATGCCCAAGCAAACAATTTTGAATATACATTTATAAAGTATGGAATTGTTAGGGGAAGGGGTACCTATTCCTTAAGCCCATAACTTACTTTTCATAGATTATGCACATACGTAGGGTATGAGCTCAAAATGAGAACTGCAGAGACAATTCACCCATCCAACTTTGACTTGAAATATACTTGTTAAACACCAAGCGTTATTCTAGCGAAATGCGTGATTTAGGTAAACAAAAATAAGCCACTAAAAATACTGTGAAAAGAACTCCAGCAAAAATGCTTGGTGTTTTGAGCCTTCATGACATGCAAAAGAAAGTGCTAAGAAAAATGTATATGTACAATTTCTGTGTTTTTATGCACTGTGGAAACCACAAAACATTTATCTTTATAATAAGATAGAATTGAATTGACATGACTCAAGATTATAATAAAATGACACTGAAATATCATCTGAACTTAGTGTAAGTACTAATTAATTTATATTAAAAGTCGGCCCTTTTTCTCACTTATGAATATGTTTCTCAACTCATGTAAGTATAATTTCTTACCTAAGAAGTGTGGGAGCAAAATACATTCAATTAGACTACAGGACTCTTTAGAAAAGAAATTGTATCATATAAATCAATATAGAGATTTTTCACATTCAAGTCAGTGTTTTAAATATTTACCATACTTTCTCCTTGAATGAATAAATGAATGTTCTTTTAATATATGCTTTCTTCTTAGCTGCATCATCATGGTTTACAGCTCTTTCTTGAGGACTCTCTGCCCTTAACATACTTCCTAAAATGTCAAGAATAGTCTTAATCCCAACATCTTCATTATTAACTGTAATCATCAATCCGATGTCTTTGCTTTTAGATTAGGACCAGCATTGAAGTGAGGTTAGTATGGTACTCAATTCAGGTGCAAAATATAAGAAGGTGCTAACAAACTTAGTAACCAATACAAATGTCATTCTGATGCAATATTTTAAAAATATTCAAAAAATATGTGGTGAACATCATATCAACATTTTAAATAAGGAGAGGCTGTCTTTCAACTAACCAGTGTTTCTCAGGTTTCTGTGCAGGGTGGGCTTGTGAGGGTTGACAATGGTATGTAAATAGCCCGGACAACATGGAGGTTTCTGTATAATCATTATTTTTATTGTCAAACTTCTGTTAACTTTTAACACTTGGTTCAAGATATGGAAGGATATTTTGATAAGTGTATTGGGGTACGCATTTTTGCTTTCACCTCAGTCCAATATGTCTCCTCTGTGCACCAGTGGACATCACATCTAGACGTGTTCCTTCTTTATATCACCTATGTCTCTGGAGAGCAAAATCCCTCTTTCCCTCACTCTTTCTCTCACAGCCAAACTTCTACATGACTTTCTCCTTTTCCCCATCTCAAACGTATTCCTCAACCCAATCTTCACTTTCATACCCATTACTCCATGGAAAAACCATCCACTAATACCCTGAGTAACATTCATATTGCTAAATCCAATGGGCACTTTTTATCATTCACTTTACTTCACTGATCAGCATCACTTAATGTTCTGGGTCACTCTGTCCTTCCAGAAACAACCTTTCTGGCAGCTACTGTGACACCACACCCTCCTTGTTTTTCTTCTTCTTTTCTAGTTACATGTTGTGTTCCTTGAAGGTTCTTCCTCTTCTATTTGTCAATAATGGCATGCATGGTGTCATATGTCTGCTGACATTGGCATTCAATACTTACTGTTTGATAATCTTATTAGCATCTGTAAATTCACAGGCATCTATATATTCATACCATTGTGTTCCCTTTGTATATTCATTTGCATCTTTCAAAATCACTTCACTCTCAATTTGTCCAAGACCAAACTCAACGTTCTCCCCCATCTTTGGTCCTTTGAAACCTTGTAATACAAAGTAGAAATCGAGGAATTATCTTTCATACTTCTCTCCCTTCCAGTAGCACCCAGAACTGTCTCTTCCAAATCCATTCATATTTGTGTACCTCTATGGCTGCCTCTTAGACACTTCTGAATCACCAAGTCACTGCTAGACTACTGTCCTAATGCCAACTAGTTTCCCAGGTCCATTCCTGTCCTCGTTTATGCATTATCCACACTAAGATGAAGTTCTTTAAAGAAAAATATATTCTATCTTTGCTTTGGAAGATTACACGGCTGTCGTATGGAAGATGTGCTAGAAGGAGAAGTTATTGGAGGCAAGATCAGTTAAGAGGATTACGCAATAGTTCAAGCATGATACAATAAAGAGCTAGGAAGGCTAAAAGTTATAGATTCAAACTATTTTAAGAAGCAGAGGTGATAGCACACAGACTGATTGGAGGCCATTGAGGAAGAATGAACAAGGAAACTCTGCCTTCGAAAGCTTAAATATGTTGAATGTGATCACACAATTTGGAAATTATAGAGTCATGATCTCAGCTCAGCTGAGCCAGATTCCAGAGCAGAGCGTTTTTAGTTCTGTACTTCTTAGATTTCTGCACATAAGCAGGTACAAGTGTTTCCCTGTTAAATCTCATCTTCAATCCTACATTCTCCTTTTGTTCTGGCGTTATTCATCAATTTAACCTCTATGTCAACTTTTTTCTCCCAATGGTTCCAGAATCTTCTCTCACTTCTCTTCCCCAGTTGCCAATATGTTAGTTCAGTTGCTCATTATTTTTCACGTACAAGGTATAGTTTCTCTCGCTCAATTTATTTCCCACATTGCTGTCAAAATATATTTGGTATTAACTCCACCATTGGAGATCCTTAACAACCTTCCACAATGTAGTAACCTCTGTTTACCTCTCCTACTCTTTCCTCTAAGAAACTCCATTTCGTCTGGTGCTTTTTTCTCAGGTTTGCACTTTGGCAAGAGGTATTTTGCTCGCATTGCCTAAAATACCCTTCCCACACCATTTTCCTATGGCGAGCTTCCATTCACTCCTCAAATTTCATCCTATTCTACTTTCTCCTTCAGAAAGTCTTTCTGACATGTTGCTCTCCTGGCTAAGGACGCCTTCCAAAAGCCTCTAAACACCCTATAGCATATATACTTTTGTAATGCACGGACACTGTTAATTCGTCTGTCTTCTACGTAAATTCGAGCACTTTGAAACCAAAAACTAACATTATACAATGAGGAAATGCAGCCTGGTGATGAGCAAGGTGGGTTCTGGATTCAGATACCCTGCATTAAAATCCTTACTCTGATGTTTTTTGGCTGTGCATTCATTCTATTATCTGGAAAAAAATGGGTAATAGTTGCATATATCTCAAAAGAATGTTGTGGATATTAAATTAAATGAAATATATCACATTAGCATAGCGTTCTGTATAAGCTGTGTTTAATATAAATTGGTGGAATAAATGAGTTTATACTTTCTGATTCTTCATATAGCCAATCTAATCTATTCTGTATCCCTATAAACATATAAAGACCTTACAGAAAAATTGTGTTTTAAATGAACACAGAAGCACATAATTACTTTTATTATGTATATTTGTGTTTCATATATTCAGTTAATGTTAAATCTCAAATGAGAATGTTTCTGGATAAAGACCTAATCTACTGTGATACTATTTTCAAGAATATGTTAGGAAATAGTGGTTACTATTTCTATTGCGATACACAGAATTTTAAAGATGACTATAATCATAATCTTGAATTTGTTATGTTTTATTTCATTTTTATTATCAGTCCCTTCAGTTCTTTGAATTACTTTGTATGTCTAGGATGCTAAGATTGTGTGTGTGTGTTTGTGTGTGTGTGTGTGTGTGTGTGTGTGTATGTGTGTATGTGTGACACTGCTGTACTTGTTCTCATTTCTGCATAAGTGGTTTGGTCCTCTTCAAAGCCACTTGAAACTCGCTACTCCTTCAAAAAAGCATTACAGTTATAAGATATATTGCAAAGGTTAATTTCAGCAGCTCTGAAATTAGTTGAAGCTGGTTTATTGACGTCAGATAAATGAAACTGATACTGAACCCCAGTGAAAGAGAATGTACTGCTTAGTAGTACTTTTTAAAGCATGAGTCTAAGGCAAGTTACACTCCAGCCCAATGGCATTATTACCTATCCCTTAAACTCACCAAGTTCAAGACCATCTCAGGTCTTGGCATTTCTGAGGTCATTCCAGAAGTCTACCGAATTACCTACACATATCCTAATCATGTCTATACCATTGCCTAAGTTTTTGTATAGCCCTTACTGTATCTGAAATTATATTGTGTGTGTGTATGCTTATTTTCTATATCTCCCATTAAAATGTAACTCCCAATTGCAAAATCTTAAATTATACATAAACTTCTCTTTCTCTGCTTTAGCGACTCAATTATATGTATCTATGTGAGGACAAGTCGTGACAAGACAAAGTAGCTCTACCATGGCTGAACTCTGTATAGGTAGGAGAGTTGGGAAGGTAAGAAAGGGAGCGTGTTCTTTCCTAAGTACTTCAGCAGTGAAATCACACACATATGAAGGAAAGAAAGGGAGAGGGAAAGGAAGGAAGGGAAAGAAAGAGGAAAGAAGGAAGGAAGGAAGGAAGGAAGGAAGGAAGGAAGGAAAGAAGGAAGGAAGGAAGGAAAGAAGGAAGGAAGAAAGGAAGGAAGGAAGGAAGAAAGGAAGGAAGGAAAAAGTTAGTCACAGCCATCATATGACCTGTTTTCTCACCCTAATATTTTCCATTATAATCAAGAAATACAATTTTTTTCTTATTGTTCTGTTCATCTTGGCAATATGTATGTTTCCTCTCTTAACCTTTAGATTTAATTCTTTTTCCTGTTATATCAGTTGATTCAAGGATATTACTTCGAAGAGTCCAAGAGTAGCATAGGAATGTGGTACTCTAGATCTTTGATTTCTGTCTTGATCACTTACTGGCTATCTGAACTTGACTAAGAACAATATTTCTGAGTCTAATCTATTCATCAATAAAGCAATACTTACCACATAAGCTTGCTGTCAGGACCAAATGTGATTATATCTAGCCACAGTGTCCCTTCAATAAATGTCAACTATGATTGTTATTATTTGTGGTTAACTCATAGCTCGTGTCACTGTAAGAGATAATTCTACATGAAGCTTAGCTCTCATATATTTTTTTCTGCCAATGGAATTAAAAGAAAAGGACATGACTAAAATTTAAGCCAAACCTGTTTTGTACCAGAAATTTTTAAAAAGAGCATTTTAAAGTTTTCTGAATCTTGACAATATATGTATGTTTCATCTCTTAATCCTTTGATTTAAAATAAATCCTCAGATTTATTTTTAAATAATTTCTGTTGCATTTTCAGCTAATAAATTTCTTATCATCTCATAAAATTTTCTGTTGTAAAACAGTGCTTCTTTTTCCCCTAACGTTATTCAATCATTATTGAACTAGGCTTCAAATTGCATAGGTAATTCATGGTTACTCTTACTGCTTATGGTGGGATCTAATGGCTAAATACGTATCAGAGTCTATCCCCAAAGTATCAGAAAGAAAATATTATATGCCTTTTCCTTCATCCCCACAATGAGTCTTGACAATTTTCCTGGTTTTTTTCAGAAAAACATTGCACATAGTCTTTTTTAGTGGTCAACATTATTGACCAGTAAAATCACACTGCTCATGCCCTGAGCTGTTTCCATAGCTATTTAACAAGATGACTCTGGTAAACTATAAAGGTCCTATTTCAAGGTCATCGTTGGACATTATGGAGTTTATGAGGACACCTGTTTGATATCTCAGCTGGGTCACTGAGAATCTTTGAAAAAAGCTCACAGAATATTGCCAACTACATAAATGTTTTAAAATCTGACACATTTGGGTTAGCTTATTTTTAAATTAATTGCCATTCTTTTTGCCTGCTTTATTTTTCCCCATAAAAGAGCCATAAATCTCAATTTACCTTTTTGCTATTATTTTATGTCTCCGCTCCGCTAGGAATATAAGTACCAGAAGGGCAGGGAATTTTTATGTTTTACTCACTGTTGTTTCCTCAAGACCTAGAACAGTACCTGGTACGTAGTAGGCACTTGATATATTTTTGTGAATTAAATAAATAAATTTGACATTACTTTAAATGTTATAGACTTAAATAACATATATCTTTAATAACTACATAAAATTAACTTAGAAATTGCTTCTATTAAAAAAATTGATCATCTTTTTTTCTGCTAATTGGCCACCTAAAGCATTTTGTTGATGGAATCTTGAAAATTTAAAGGCAACTTTAAAATACATATTAATATATATATCTATAACAGACTTCTTGACCTACTAAAGTTCATATGAATGCCAATATGCAATCATTGGCACAGTATTTATGATATCAAAATAAAAATACATATCTTTAAAACTGTTTAAAGTAGGCCGGGCTCGGTGGCTCGCGAGCCCGAGATCGGGCTCGGTGTAATCCCGCGCTTTGGGAGGCCGAGGTGAGTGGATTCCCTGAGCCCGCGGTGTTCGAGACCCACCTGGGCAACTTGGCGAGACCTCATCTCTACAATAAATCAAAAAATTAGCCGGGCGTGGTAGCGTGTGCCTGTAATTTCGGCTACTCGGAAGGCTGAGGCAGAAGGATGGCCAGAGCCCAGCGGGTCGAGGCTGCGGTGGCCGGGAGCGGCCACTGCCCTCCAGTCTGGGTGACAGAGTGAGACTCCAACTCAAAACAACAACAACAACAACAACAACAAAAAACTGTTTAAAGTAGTATGAGATTGATTTCCTATCCTGAATATACACATCATTCATGATAAGCATGCTATTAGTCTTTCTCTCTATTCTTTTATTTTTTTCCACCAATTTTCAAAATGAACCCCTGTAGAAACTGTTCTTGAAAGTAAGCAAAAAATAGAAGGAATACATTTCACACTTCGTGGAACCAAAAACATTTTTTAAAAAAAAGTGCTTGTTAGTCCTCTTGCAGTCAAGAAGAACATGAGTTGAAAATCGTTCAAAGTGAGAAATGGCAGATAATTCTGACTCTCATGAGGGTTTATAAGAAGAGCGGCAAGACTCTTCCTATTTGTGTGGCATGATATCCATATTTAGCATAATTTGGTGTGACACAAATACAGATCTGCATATTTTCCCTTTCTGAAAAGGCTCTATATTGTTTACACATCGTGTTGAATTAGACTCTGCAGAACCCTCTAAATTGGCTAAGTGGCCTCACAATAGAGCCGCGACTGCATCCGGGCTGCCAGCAATGCCGACTCAGCAGCAGGATTTCTGAATAGTCGGTGAAATGAGGCTTCCATGTTCCGGGGTTTCAAACGAAAGCACTTTCTTAACCCAAAATCATCTCAGCGTGACGTGTCTGTTACAATAACAATTTCAGAAAAAAAGATCCTTTGACCTTTGAAAGAGAGAAGGCAAATATTGTATTAATTGGTCGATGAAAAGATGATGATGGGCTGTTTTCAGTTAGGGTGGCACTCACTAGGTTATCCACTATGGCAAACATAGAAGAGAAAATATTCTATAAGTGGATCACATAGAAACTCTTTTCTTAAAAAAATAAACAAAGCATGCCGAAACCAAATGGCATTGTCAGGAAGGACAAGGCTGAATTGCAGCATTCGTGTTCTCTGCGGGGTGTCAAGTTCTTTCAAGGAGTTCTAAGACTCCTTGTATCTAGCAAGAAAGATGTCTGATCAATTCATCCATGCTAAACATTTCTCTCTGATAAGTCATTTTAATTTTAACAACGAGGATACATGATTAAATCATAATCATGCATCTCTAGTGATAAGTGCCCTGGTATCAGGGACACAGGAGTGGCAGGTGTATCTGACCTATGTGCTTCAAAAGCTCCAACCATCATTCTTTCCCGGCTACCAGCAGCCAGCAGTGGAGAAGGTAGTTCAGAGTGCTCCTGCTGTCACAACTTAGCATTTGGAAGTTCCAGGAGGGGAAACGTGCCATTGAGTCATGACAGAAAATAAAGCATCATCGTAGACCCTCAATGAGTGGTGAAATACGCGCTGGTACTATGTCATGTGAAAGTGTAAACTTGCAAATCATTCATCCAGAGAGAAAGCAGAAAATGAAGACAAACCATCAGCATCTTCTCCTGAAAGGAATCTTCAGCATATGTCTTTCCAGACATAATACCGCTATGTGACCTCTCTGCGTGGATCTGTGTGCATGGCGTCCAAGGTGTGTGATAGATTGTGTGTAATATATTTAAACGCTGCTATTCATGATTTGAATCCACAGATGTCCCCTGATTAAATGCCTTTCTTGGTGCAATTAGGGAAAGGTCAGTTATTTATGTGTGATGTTCTGGGCCCAGCAAAGCTTTGTGTGAATCAGTTTAATAAACAACTACAGCCGGGCTCGGTGGCTCAGCCTGAAATCC